>AYEL01080263.1:0-18215 GCA_000484575.1 Olivierus martensii
TGAATGCCACTATGATAAAGCCAGTAACAGATGTTAGGGGACTACTCACCATAGAGGCTATAGAGATTGAGAAAAGAACTCAGCAGAGCCTCATAAATGATAATGCTCCAATGGAGCTTTCGGCAGCATGGAAATGGTGTGCCAAGAATAACCTATGATCATAGACCAACACGTACGACTATATACGTGTCATTTACCTGTATGGTATGACGGAAGACCTGGGGACTATATTTTTGTGTTTCCCGTGTGGGGCTTATAATACATCCGACTAGAATATATGAACTCTTAATATTTTTATGTCTTTTATATATTTTATTTATATGTTATTAAGTTTTATATTTAATATACTTCTTATATCTTTAAACTATATAATCTAAGTTTTTTCTGCAATGTATATTTATAGTGATGATAAAATATTCTGTTTTTTGATTTTGTAATTTTAAAAATGTTCGAATTATTAGAATGCCACATAACTGAAAACGTTTTCCCTGTTGTTCTAAATTATTCTTATATTCTTAATGTGATGAAAGCTGTATACTGAAGAGGGACCAGGAAAGGGTCCGAAAACGTTTTATAGCAATAAATATTTTCCTTGCTAATAGTGCTTTATGCTTTCTGATTTATTAATATATTGTATATAATCTTCCACTTATAAGATAAGCATATGTAAAATGCTAAGCACTGAGTTTCAAATGGAAAAAATAATTTATTATCGTTTCTGGAATACTTTTGACTTAAAAAAGTCATCTTCAACACTTAAAAGAGCAGAATACAGAATGTTTTGGAACATAAAGTGTAGAATACTTTTCAAATTTAAATATTTAAAGAAGGAAAGAATTAATTACAATTATTAAGTTTATGTAAATATTAAATAGAAACATTAATATTAAATAAGAAGTTAAATAGAAACCTAATTTATGAAAATATTAAAACAAAAATCAAACAAATCAAGGATTAAGAAATCTCCTCGACTTACGATAGAGACGTTGGAACGGAATCCCATTGTAGGTCGAGGACTCTTGTATTTCAAAGTTTTTCATATATAATTGGTTTTACAATACCAGTTTGAGTATTAGCATTACTACTACTAGTAATTTATACTTATTTATAACCTCTTTTTTATAAGTATCTATAATCCGTTGTTGTAATTTATTTTATTAGTTCATTAATCTCATTTCTGATGAATTATCAAAATTTTACTATATTTTTGAAAATTAGAAATGAATAATTCTCACATTTAAAATTTTTTTTCCTTTTATCTTTTAGATTCAAATAAAAGGGTTGCTATTAATTTAATTATGCAGTTTTTCCCATTACTACTGGCTTTATCAAATGTTTGGTTAGTTTATGAAACATTTATTCCAATTATGGGAAGATCAGGTGCTGCTAATCAACCTGAATATTTTATTGGGATTATAACTGGATTTTTTACTTTCTGTAGTATTTCATATATTGTGAGTATATAGAATATTTTTTACATTTGAAGATAGCATATTTTTATAATTTTTTTTTCCTCAATTTTTTATCTAATAGTATTTTCTATAATTAATTTTTAATTACCTATAATTTAAAAGTATATTAATAAGATTAGTAAATATTAGTTAGTTGATTGTGATCCTATCTACCTTTTATTATTATTTAATCAATATTTTTTGCAATTCTGCCATAAGATTTCAGAATCTGTAAGATTATTTTTTTTTAATTTAATAAATATACTAAATATGATAATTAAAATTCAGAAGTATTAAAAATATTCTTACCAAAATTAGAAATACAGGAAGTTTCCAGATTTTTTTTTTTTTCAAATATGAAGTGTCAAAAAAATTGAAATATATGAACATTTATTGCAATAAATAAATGATGGCAATCATAAAATGGCATATAAAACCAGGAACATGGCTATACAATACAGTACAACTCTATCAGAAAGTTCATTTTAAAAAAATTGAAAATATGAACATTTATTGCAATAAATAAATGATGGCAATCATAAAATGGTATATAAAACCAGGAACATGGCTATACAATACAGTACAACTCTATCAGAAAGTTCATTTTCTATGAAATCAGAAAAATCAAAATTTTTATTGAGAAATGAAAATAGCATGAGTTTTAGTAGCCATTGTTTCATCAAGAAATTATGTAAATAACTTTCATTCTTGAGTTGTTCCTAAGGCATTATTCATTATATAAAAGTTCATCTAATCATTTTTGGTGGTATGGCAAAGAATAAAATTCCTTAATATTCAAATGGCATAAATAATTTATCATCATAATTTTCTTGATTTTAAAGCTATATTTTCATTTATTTAAATAAATCATTGCTTAATCATAATACAGGTAATCCTTGACTCATAATCATTTGACCTATGATAGTTCAATCTTACAGTGGTCCCATGATATTCTGAACTTGGCTATTTTCATAGCATATTTGCTAGAAATATTTTTCTGTTTTATTAAAATGCAGTAAATCAATCACTTATCACTTTGGGAATCAAAGTTTAATTCTGGATGATTTTACACCTTGGAGTCTGAGTTCAATTCCAGATTTTATAACCTTGAGGACCAAGGATCAAATCTGAATGATTATACAATCTTAAAGGATTTAGTATTCCATTTTCTATTATTACTATTAAAATTATTATTGTATGGGTCATTATTGACTTATGATGGAGTTATCAAAACATAACTTCATCATAAGTCAAGGACAACCTGTAATATTGATTTTGTTGACCATTTGCTTAATTTTATTCTGGTCAAATTTTATTATCGAGAACAGAATGCCTGGTTTTAACATTATATCTATAGGAAATTAATGAGTTCTTACTTTACAAGTCCACTTCAGGAACAAATTAGCTTGTAAGTTGGGAACTTCCTGTATTAAATTTTTTGAAAATTTTTTCTGTTTGGTATTTGATAGTACCTGATATCTTAGACTTGAGCTTTCATATAATCATCAAAGTATTAACAAAACATTATAGTATGTTGTTGTAGATATGTTTATTATTTCATTCAAATGTTATAAAATAATTTTAAAATTTCAGATAACCTTAATTCAACTTATAAGAGAAATTCGTAAAACATTATTAACATTAGTTATAATCACATTATTGACATTGGGGACGATTTGTTTGACTCCACTTGGATTTCCTTATTCTGACAATCCAAAAGGTCCTTCATTGCAACGATTCTTTATAATGGTAGGCAGTTAAGTCACTATATTTTTTTAACTTGTAATTCATCAGATTCTAAACAAATTGCTAGAATATGTATTTTTTTAATTAATTAGTAAATTTTATTCCTTTTAAGCATATCGAACGCACATTTCACAACAAGGTTGGTGAAATAACGGCTAATGATTGGGGATTTTGGATAGTGCCATTGGATTACAATGGCCCACATTCTCTATATCCTCACATTTCAGAACTTAAAAATGCTGAATTGATGGATTGTAGCAAGGAATTATATTGTGGAATGCCTTATTATTTTCCAGTTGTAACTAAACTTAGGTGAAAATTTATTATTATTATTATTATTATTATTATTTATTATTATTTATTATTATAATTTTATAAGGTTACACTTATTTGAAAATTTTTTATCATGTGATATTTGCTATTTTTCCATATGCATATATTCCATGTGATGTGCAATATTTTAAATAGAGGTTAGATAGATTATTTTGAGGTTTTATACTGCTAAATCTGTACAAAGGATATATGGAGAAAGATGCTAGTAACAGCTCATTCTAGATTAGTGTGATCTGTAATGGGATCAGTTAAATTGATAGATGATTGATATCAGTGAGTTAGCTCCAAAACCTCATTGTCCAAATGAGGATTTGGACTAGTGAGTCCCTGAAAAAAATTTGAAGTTGTTAGTCCTGAAATTAATTCAGAATCTTTTGGAAGATAACAGAATAGTAATGCAGGCTATTTATCAGTTGGCTGGATGGCTATAAATATTATAATCAGTTAATGATAATATGAAAGAGCAATATCTTTCCACCTTATGGATCTGGGATTGAATTCTCAGTCTGTTTTTTGGAGGAATCATAAGATAGGTTGTTTTTATGTATCATTTCATATTCTTTATGCAGATTTCTAGCATAGTCTCAAGATAACCTAACTTATAAATACTGTACAGGAGATTCCCAACTTATAACAAACTGAGATACGATGATCTATTCTTATGACATGATTATTTATAATGAAAATCCATACTTATAATGGTTGCCTTAATAATTTTGCAATAATGGCAGCCAATCAACCAGATGGCCAAATATATACAAGGATGGAAGCATACTGTGTTACCAGTATGGAATATTCATATTTAATTTTGCATTTCTAACCTCCACATTTTTTTAGGTATCCAGGCTTGGTCTATTCAATCCTAACCTTCACTGATTACCCATTTTTTCCACAAGTATTGGTAACCTATGATGAATATTAGGATGCCTAGCGGCATTGTATCCAATAAAATGGAAAGCCCATATAATACAAAAGAAAAAATGATCATGCTAGTCTTCAATGCTTTTTTATAAAAATTAGATGATTTTGTTTCAATCAAAAATATTTTCTGAAATGTCTGCAATGAAATCACATATAATAAATTAATTCACTTATCTGAATTCCATGCATTGGAAAATTTTTTGATGGATCCAGCACAGGCATCAATTCATCTACAATAAAGTCCTGTTGAATCTACCACAAACATGGACAGATTATAGCTGGGCCAGAATTAGCTCCATTATGTAGTAATCATCCAATGATTGGTAAGTGCCATTAAAAAATAATTGCTTATTTTTCTAGTAACTTTGTTTGGTTATTTTAAATTAAGTTGCCAAAAACGAGGCTGCTGGCAAAAGTATCCCTTTTATATGATTGGTCCATTATGGGTGTTGCTCACCGTAAATTAGGCCACCATGATAGATCAATTGGAAAATTGAAGAATGGAAATCAATAAGCTTGCTAGGCCCAGATTCCCAAGTTGGTAAAATGACTTTTTTTATTATGTGGCCATCCAACAACACAAATCTTAGAGAGCCAAAAATAACTTAAACATTCCATTTTTGTTTTTACATGGTATTTTCTTTGCTTTTATCTACAAAAAGGTTAGTAGGCACAAAATACACATCTTCCTTATTTTAAAGAATAAATGCCAATATTTATTATAAGAACGAAAAATTTGCTAATTGTCTTGATGTTTTTACTTTATAGTTAACATAATAATAAAACTATTTACCAATCCAATAAGATAATTGTCCCAGCATTTATTCAACATTACTGTACACTATTACTTTTTAAAACATATTAAATATTCTCAGTTTTTATAATTCTGAATGTCATAAATGGTTACCATTTATGACATTGCACCTATATAAACTCATGTTCAGAATTATAACAGATTCAAATCTGTTACAATTCTGAACTATAACCAAAATTTCTGTACGTGACTCCATCACAAGTTGGGAACTTCCTGCCTGTTTATTAGATATATGTTGATAAAAATGTAATAAACAATATTCTAAATGCTTTGCATTTGTAATTCTTTATTAAATATCTAAATTATTTTTAAAAATTACTACATAGATAGGTGTCCAAGATAAATATATCTGGCTTTTTTCTCACTTAATATTCTTTTCAAAAATTTTTTAAAATGACAATTTTTACCGTATTTGAATTAAATTTTCAGAATAACAAATCAAAATATGAACAATATTTATAGTTTAAATTTTTATTATTTTAAAATATAATTCAGAAATTATTTTTTTTAAGGCTTATTTTAATTTATTTAAATAAATAAATCATTAATCATAAACTATTGATTTTATTGGCCTTTACTTAATATTACTGTGGTCAACTTGCATTGCTGGGAACAGAACTCATGATTTTAACATTATGTCTACGGGGAAATTGATTCTTTGTTTATGAGTTCTTATTTTATGAGCAATTTTCAGATCTGAATTAACTTGCAAAGGCAGAAACTACATGTATTGCAAAATATAATTATCATTAATTGATTATTACATATAATTTATCAGGTATCATATTGAAAATATACATTTGAGTTAATTATAATACTAATGTTGCATATCTGATAAGTTTATGAGTAAATTATACAGCAATACCTCGCATAGTCCAGTTAATTGTTTCTCTTTCTTCCTGGACTAATTGAAACCAGACTATTCAAGGTACGTAACCTATGGGAAAAATTATAATTGGTTCCAAGAATTTTCGATTTGCTCCATAATATATATTTTAAATATAAATTCTTACATTATTATTTCATATGCATTAAACATTAAAAATCTTTTATAAAGATTTATAATAGACAGAAGGGGACAGAAAGTGGATCCGAAGATCGGAAAGATATATAATAGACAGTAAGGGCAGAAAGTAGATCCGAGCCCATAAAGACTAGATAAAGAAGGCTCACCCAGCAGGTGAACACATTCGCTTTCTCCAAGTCGGTCGCTCGGTGCCATTACAAACCCAGAGTGGTGCTCTGTGTAAAGGCGGATTCCCATTTGAACTGGGCCACCAAGGGCTGATGAGTTGCAAACACCAATATGCCCAGTATTCATTCCCATTCAATGATTCAATTAAGCGTTTGTGCTAAACAACTGACGACATTGCACTTGAGAGGCGGGCATTATAAATGTTGTTCAGATAAATTTCGCAACACTGGAGCAGCCGCCTGCTTGTCTCAGCTCATCATAGTGGCTATTCCAGTCATATATAGGTAGTAAGTAGCAAGCACACTTACATTTCATATTTATTCTAAAAAAATAAATCAAATTAAAAATTTTTTATTAACAATCACAATCCGGACTATAGTGAAACTTGGACTATTTGAAACTGGACTTTACGAGGTATTGCTGTATTTTAATATTGTTTAATATTATAGTTTTGGATAAAAGATTAGGTTATATATATAAAGTTCTCTGCTTATAAATAATATGATATTTAATAAATGTTAAACTTTCTTGTTTGTAATTTTAAACATACCAACTCGAATTTTAAAATTGTTGAAAGAATGTTCATTCACATATTCTAATTGTTCTTTCATTCTGAGAGCAAATTCTGCCATATTTACAACATGAGTATGGTTAGCTAAATCAGCAGTAGTTGCGGTAAGACCTGAAGCAGCCATATATGTATATCCAGTTGTTTTTATTTTCTCTATGCATTTAAATTGCTCTTCTTGTAAAATCTACAATAAACATCAGGTTAAAATTAATTTTAAGATTACATAATTTAAAGAATTATTAAAAAAGTAATGTTTATCAATCTTGACATATATTGATAAGCATTACATTTTTATTTACAATTTAAATAAACAAACATTTAAGTTCTACTTATTTTCAAACATTAGCTAAAGTTTGAAAAAAGTAAAAATATGTACTATATATCAATATAAAATGCATTTAATTTTTAATTGGATAATATTTTATATTATATTATAAAACCAGATTATTATATTAACATAAATTACAAAAGTAAGAATTAAAATACAGTCGCTTCTCATTATTCGCAGATTCCGTATTTGCATATTCGACTATTCATGAAAATTTATTTGTAACCACAAAATCGATTTTCACAGGGCTTTCGCGCTTATTCGTAGATTCCCGCTGAGAGGCAAAAATACTGTTACCAATGTAAAAATTTCTCTCTAATAAAGGACGTTGTTTGTTACCAAATGTAGTCTCTGTGTCATTCTGCCGGAAAAGTTTCATTACCTATCCTGGCTCACTCTACAGATCGCGGATAGCGCAGAAGAATGTGATCCTAAGCAAGAATGCAGCCTCAAATTTAGGTGCCTAAATTCCCGCACATTTGCTCCTTACACTGAGATTTTAGAAGCTCTGAGGCAAAAAAGACATGCGGACAAAGCTGACTCAGTATTTCAAGGCAGTTCAGAAAGACAATATGTCAGCTGCTACATCAAACAACTACCCATCAAAAATAACATTTTATTTACTACATAGTTAGTGTTTTAAAAAATTAAATAAAGATAACTGCAATTATAATACTGTATATAGTATTGTACACTGCATATATCGTAATTATTTGTAAGTGCTGTAATGCACATTAAATAAGGTGTATTTAAACAGAAAAATACACATAAAGCCAGGATGAAAATGTTGGTAAGAAAGTTTTACAGCAACCTAACTCTATATTTTCCATAGACACAATGGTTCAGTACTCGCTAATTCAATATTCGCCAAGAATTTACAGAACGTAACTACTGCGAATAACAAGAATCAACTGTATATTTAAAATTTTTATTTCTAGGAATAATCAAGGCTAAAAGCTAATTGTAAACAGGAGCTGAACATATTTAGTGCATCACTAATCACAAAACAATACATAAACGAAATATTTCATATTGGCTAAATTATTATTATTATGTGAATAAGAACATAGAAAAAGGAATACAGGTTTTCCTTGATTTACAAAGATAATTGGAACCTTAGAAACCATGTTAGGCAAAAATTATAAACCTAGAAATCATTTCTCATTAATTACATACATACATACATAACATTATGCCTGTATCCCTGTGAAAGGATAGGAAGTACACAAAAAAGGAAAAAATAAAAGCAGGGAAAAAACACTCAAATGCCACCAATCAGATGGTGCCATTCATCCCTATCTCTACACATGATACCAGCTTCCTCTACAGTCATTTTTTTCATACATGTCCACCTCTTATAAACATTATGAAATCCATATTTCTTCAGATATTCATCTGCTTTCAGTTCTTTCCTTGGCCTTCCTCTCCCACATTTACCCTCCACACATCCAACATATACTTGCTTTGTTAACTGCACTTCACTCATTCACCCCATATGATCAAACCGTCACAATGTTGATTTATTTATTGCATCTAACATTAATTAAAAATATTTTCATGAGTTTCATTTTTTTAAAGAGTTTTGCCATCAAGAAGAGTGTTTCTATTCTTTTGGACAGTTATACTGGACTTGTTTAGATTTGTTCAGACAAGCAGCCTTGCCAGAAAATATTAATGAATTTGAATTAAAATAAGAGGAAACAAATTTCTCATAAGCAAAAGAAAATATTTTCATAGAAAAAAGATCAAATATTTTAAAAGTTTTATTTTAAATTATAAATACTGTCAAAATTTTGATTTTATATTTTGAAAAGTCATTTCAAATGAAATAAACATTAGATATATTTATGTTAAATATCTTATATACAAATTGATAAAAAATTCATTGTTGCAGTTTTAACATAACTTTTAATTTGGATATTGAGATTAATATGTTAATTTTTTATAATAATTTACAGTAAAACATATTATTTGAAGTCTGTGAAACCAAAAATTCACACACACAAAAAATTTCAACTCGTATCTCATAAGGCAATAGATACTAATATCCAAAGATTAATGTTTCGTGCCACAGGTAAGGATATTTAATAATTACTTATGAAGAATCAATATTATACAATTAATTCATGTTTAATGTATTTTCAATAGGACCTACTCATATGGGAGTAGTGTTGTGCCCTTATCCACATGTTTCTATAGCAAAATGGTCTTTTGGCAATGAAAAACCATTTGCGGGACCAAACTGGCAAGGACGTCCAACATACTTCATTTTCTATTCTCATGGTGAAAATTCTCCACCTTGGGAATTTTGGATTGATTTTATTGTAAGTTCAACTTTGTAATTTTATAAATTTGTTAATATAATTTCATTAGTGATGATAATATGCATTAATTAATAGGTACCATTGGATTATCCCAAAACTAGAGCTGTAGTCGACATTGCTTTTACTTCACATTTTCTTCATGGTCATGACTCAATCTCTGCATCTTTCAAAGAATTTCTTGATAAAATGCCATCATGGGTACATGTCACACCATGGACAGCTACCTACGATAGTTACATTTTTTAATTTTTATAATAATGCACGACCTGATTGCCTATGCAAGGGAATGTAAAGAAAAGCATCCATGACTGAATAGTCGTGCCTGATTTAGAATACAAAATTCTTATGATTTTCATCCAAAATATTATAACAATATTATCTTAATAATACAATAGGTAAATTTAGAAACAATCAAAAATTAAGATTACATTACCATTTAAAAAAACACTTTAAATAAGAATTCTGTTCTTTACTAAAAGATATAAACTTATTCAATAGAAAAAAACTCAGTTTGTTTAAAAATATTTGAAATTGAACCAGTTGTAGCTTAATAAATTTATAAGCTTTCTTCTCATCTAGTCAATCATTAGTCAGTTTAAATGTATAATAGGAAAAACAATTAATAGATTGTGTCAAATGGTGGCTTAATGCCTAAAATTCATATTATAATTGTTTTGTTTTTGTTTGTTTGACTTATCCATTTAAGAAAGAAATGATCATAATGATTGTCTACCTGCCTTTTGACCAATTTTCTGCTGCTATATTTTTTTTAAAAATCAATGGGACCATAGTTTCTTTATCTACCTTACTCAGCAATGTTTCGCGTGTTAAGAATTTATTTGTGTCACAAAATTTGCATGAAAACAAAGAATACATTGTATGAAATCACAAAAACATTAGTTTTAATCATATTAGGCATTTTTTTGATAACTTTCCTACAATCTTGTTAAACATTGAGCTCAAATATTATATTTAGCATCATATAATGCCTTTTTAAATTTTAATTATTGTGCATACTGTTTGAAATATGTTAAAAGTGATTTTATATTTAGTTTATATATTATTGGAGAGAGAGAATTTTTCATGAAAATAATTATTGTTACGAATTTATTTTCAACATATTAATCATTTTATAAAACTAGAAGACAAAATGTGTATATGATGCATCTATAAAATGTTAATATTATTAAAAAAAACTTTAACCCCAGTTTGCGAGAATAAAGTGTTTCAGAAAAACATTTGTAAATCAAGATCTAATTTATTATTAATTACCATTAAAAAATTATAATGCATTTTTGAACCCAAAAAATGTCAATTGTTTTTACTGAAACATTTTGAAATACCATCCAATTACATAAATACCAATTAAAATAAATCTATGATTAGCATCAGTTGTTATAAATTATTTATCGTCTCGAGTATTCACGTTCAATTCTAAGTTCTATATCTCCATATACTTTTAATGAAATCTGGGTCCAGTTTGTCAATCCTTATCCTTCAAGATGTCCATATGATAATGTAGTCACTTATTGCCTTGGATTCTGATTCAATTCCTTGTCATATATATTCAGATTTTTCAGTAGAATCCAAGCCCATTTTGTTGAATCACCATTTTTTAATCATTTAGTTTACTTCTTAAAGAGTGTGCCAAATGATTAGATGATGATAACCCATGATAGACACTGAAATGATCTGATGTTTACTAACCCCCAGTTGAAAAATGGCATAAAATAACAAACAAATTTTTGTAATGGCACTGTTATTTAAGAGTCTTTGGTGAGAGAGACATTAACCTGTAGTGTGCCTCTGATAGAATATTCTACTCAAGGTCTGGCACTGTTATTTAAGAATCTTTGGTGAGAGAGACATTAACCTGTAGTGTGCCTCTGATAGAATATTCTACTCAAGGTCATTTACTGCCAGAAGCTATTAACACGATATACCACTCATAGCAGAAACAAACAATAAAATTTTACAACTGAGGTTTGGCCAGTCCTAATTTGTTTATTGCAGTTATGTTGAGGGTTTTTGAAAAAAAGGAGCATAATGAATTAATGGTAAATGTTTTCTGGTTGAAGTTTCTTATTTTAAAAGATATTTTTGCTAAAATTTGTTTAATATTTTTCAGAAAATTAGCTTTTCTCTCTTTCCTTTCTATATTCTAAATTACTATAATCCAAATAACATTATTTCAACATATAATCTGAATAATAAGTTAATTATTAAAATTTTTTAATAGTATGATATATTCTAAATTACTATAATCCAAATAACATATTATTCAGATTATATGTTGAAATAAAGTTAATTATTAAAATTTAAAAAATATTATATATAAGATCAAAATTTTGATATAGTCAATTAAAAAAGGCAATATTTTTTTTTTTATTAATCATTGATTTCTATTTTATTTCATTTTCACTGTATTTTTTTCCTCTGTTTTTCTTGCCAAGGCTACTACACTACACAAAATTTGATATTGGGAGAGATATAGGAGTCAACCATACTTGGTCGAATTAGAGCAAAATAAAGAATATTGCAGTTGTTTATGTATAAGAGGAGATTATTTCCATATATGTTTGTTTTTTTTTTATAAATTCAATAATTTATAAAACATTAAAATAAAAATTACTGAAATGAAGAAAAAACATATCTATTATTAATAATTTATATTAATTATAACAATATTTCAATAAATTTATATAAATTTTGAATTAATTACATGACATATCTTAATAAAAATTTGCATACTAATTGGTTTTTATCATTTTTTTTAAATTTGATTTGATGTTTTTCATTCATGGCTTGTTTTATTCAGAGGACCAGCCACTATCCAAAGATAGCAATTATTTCGTTGGATGACTAAATCTTCATATAAAAATTGTTTGTCAATGTCATATATGAAATTTAAACTTTTGAATAAATAAATATGAAAAAATGTTTACACTGTTAGAATGAAAACAAAAAACATAATAAATTGTAAAAATTTCAAATGATTTTGATTGAAAATTAAGTGAGATGTGGTGATTTTAATTTTTTACCTATTTTAATTAGGCTTAATTACTTAATTAACTGGGTTATTATCATCATCATTTTTTTAACTCTTTCGGTATGTAATAGATTAAAACTGAAAAGAAAGAAAAAAATGTCTAAAAATTGATACCTTACCTGCAGTTGTTTAGCAATTTCATAAAGTATTCTTTACAAGAAAACATTAACCTTAATAATTCAGTATGAGTATTAATTTAAAATGAATGATATAATATGATATTGTATGTTTCATCAACAACAACAAAAAGAAAAACCTAATATAAAAGTATTTTAATTTAGTGAAAATGCAATTTCATTGAATTCAAATTTATTCAAATGTATAAACTTTATAGAAAACTAATTATCACTATTTATCTACTGAATGATTTACAGCAAGAGGTCAGATTCATTTCCAAATCTTCAGGAGTTTTTTTTTTATCAAATTCAGCCCTGAGTATATAAAACCCATCATGAGGTTGCCAAATTAGTTAACTGATTAAGCTTTTTTTTCTGTTTTCCAATCCTAAGGACCTTGAATTGAATTCATTTCTTGTTTTAAATATATAAATAGGTTCTGGGTGGTATAAAATAGGACAGATGGTCGGCACCAATAATAATTTCTCGTAAACTAGGGTTGACTTGTAAAATTGTTTAAACAATTTTCAGAACATTTATCAATTCAGAATTTTCTTGTGATTCAGCTTTGTAGATAATTTCTTTTTATTATGTAATAAAAATTATCTACCTGAATTGGTAAAAAATATCTGATTGGCTCTGTCTAATTTCATAGTCAAGCAGAAAATCTAAAAATCTATTTTGCTTGGATGCTTAGCATAATTCAAAGTCTGTGTAGAGTTCTCTATGTAGTACTTGTATATATATACATATATGCATAATGTACATACATGATAAAAAATTAAAGAAAAATCATTAAATATTAAAATTCATGCATAAATAGGCTTTTCTAATATTAGATTGTTTTATATATACAATATATATATATATATACATCTATGTATACACACATATACATATTATTTGTAAATTTGATCAAATTAATGCAATAAATATTATTACAGAATTGTATTGTTTTCTTTCTGTGTCGTTTTTAAAATTTAATAACTGGTAGTTCATGTAAACAAGAAATAGAAAAACTGATTAAGATATATTAAAAAATATGTGATGATGATTTAAATCAAACTTGTCAATGCTTTGCAGAATTTATTCAAATGTTTCAGTTCTTTGATTTAAAATTATTTTTCAGTTTGTTAATGGGAAAATTTTTGATCCTGAAATTCAATTATCATATATATATGTTATTAATTAAAAGAAAATTAGCTTTCTCTAGAGAAGTGAGAGGATTGTAAGCATCACATAATTCAGAACTAAGAACAACTGGTTATAAGCAAGCACTTATATCTATCAATATGCAAGTAACAATACCACAGAAACAGATCTCTCGCATTATTGCATAATAATGCAAGAGTTATTTGATATAATTATTTAAATGTAAATTCTATATACAATAGACTAATTCAATGCTTATATACTTTTAACTGAATATGAATCACACATTTTTAACATTATTAAGGAAATTCAAATGACCAGATATTTAAAAATAATGTGATAATTTATGTGGAATGTTAAAATAATGAAAACAGTACTAATTACATCTAAATATATAGGATATATCGTGACACAAATCACGATATTATTTTCACAGAAATGAGAGGGAACCACAGTGAAACAAGCGTAAGAAAACTTTGTAAAGTTTTTAATATGGAATGCATTATTTATAATAGCATAATTTTATATTGTAAATGTCATTTTTCAACTTATTTCACTCCTGCATTTTACTATTTTGCAAGCTCTTAACACAGTTATATTCTTAAAAAAATGTTATCTCAGTATTCAAGATCAAAAATATATACAGATCAATTCTGCATAATTTGGGAAGACTGTTTTCTTTCTATTGAATAAAAGTACTTTTTACGATAACGAATCAGGGATAAACAAGAATAAAATAACCAATCAGCCTGTCTGGCTCTATAATGTGGCTCACAATCTAATTTCAAAAAAGAAGTAAAAAATTTCAAGTTGCATATAATACAGTATTTACATTCTTTCTGTTTATTTAACATAAACATATATTCTTATATAATGTCATCATTCAGAAATAATGATATAAAAATGTTTCTGTTTTTGGATATTTGTCTTTAAAAAATCAATAACTTTATTTTTGTTTGATTATTCAATTTCTGAAAACACAGAAATTAACTTTTTTAGAATGTTTAACTTGAAATAAACTTCACAATTCACCAGCATTAAAAGAAATTATGATTGGGTATCATCATACTAATTATATTCAAAGGATAACACTCAAAGAAAGAGAACAAGAAAAAAAAAAATAGAATAAAATCTTTGTAAAGAAAACAACATTGATCAGATGAAACTACACATCCTTATTCCTATATATTATACCAGCTTTCTAGTTATATTCAAAGGATAACACTCAAAGAAAGAGAACAAGTAAAAAAAAAAAATAGAATAAAATCTTTGTAAAGAAAACAAACAACATTGATCAGATGAAACTACACATCCTTATTCCTATATATTATACCAGCTTTCTCCACAGTCTCTCTCTTTTTAAAATACCAATGATTAAATAAATCAAGAACACCCAAGCACCAAGCAGAAACAAAACCCCTACTTTTTACAAAGGAACGCTTTTGACCATTCACAACTGTCTACATCAGCTAATTATTTCATTATTTCTGAATGATGACATTATATAAGAATATATGTTTATGTTAAGTAAGAAATAAAACATTAAGATTATTAAACATTAAATATTCCCATAAAAATTCTTATTAGAAATTTATTATAATAATAATGTTAATTCAATGAATAATTTTAGCATCAATATCTAAAGCTATTGTTTCAGAATTTTTTTGTTCAATGATTTGATCATAAAATGGACATAAATAATCACACACACACACACACACATTCACTCTCTCACACATTTATTATAGGATGATTCAGTATACGCTTCCACTTTAAGTATGTCTATAACAAATTGCCCACACACACACACACACACACACACACACATATTTATTATAGGATGATTCAGTATACGCTTCCACTTTAAGTATGTCTATAACAAATTGCAATATTGAGACACTATTTTCATAAGATAACTATATGATTAATCTTATAAAATAAGAAGATAAGAGTTACAATACAAAGGTTTTTTTATTTAATAAAACTCCTTGCTTTCTCAGATTTTGTTTCATAGTGAATATCGTATAACATTGTAAAACAACTGGTGATGGAAGCTAACAGAACATTATAAAACGATCTTAGTGAATCAACCCGTATAATAATGACTATCTAAATATAATCAATTGATTATAACAGTATTGGTAAATTTGCAATGCTATGCTGTTACCAATATTATATATACTGTATATTACATTGGTAACAGCGTGTATATATTTAATACAATGTTTGTCTGGTTATTGCTTCAACATAGGACCAAACTTTCCAGACTAACTATATGATTAATTTTTATAAATCTTTGTAAAGAAAACAAACAACATTGATCAGACGAAACTTTTGCAACTGCAATTTTCATCTAGGGTACCTTGTGTTATAAAGGTACCCTAGACGAAAATTGTCTAGGGGTGGGGCATGTTAGGTCGTTCTTTCTTTGTCTGTACGCATAGGCTTCCATACCGTCTGACCTAGGTCACCTATCAGACCAGATAACAGAATATCCCGAGTAAAAATCGCGTCTAGGGATGGGACATTTTGGGTGGTAATTTAAAATAATGTTCAAAATCCTTCAGACTATTGTATAATCTGACTGTCGAGACATTTGTCTGTGATCAGAAATATCGGGATACTGCCATTCGTCCGTTTATTATACTTTTTATAGTTAATACGGAATAATTCGGCTATGCCAAAATAAAAATATTACGTGTTAATATATAAAAGGAAAAGACGAATTAATGTCTTCTCTCTGTGATTTTAGTATTTAATAAATCAGGAAAATTTTATGTGGTTCACTATTGGTAGTGCCTGTCATCGATGGCAAAAATATTTTTTCGAAATTCAAAGCGGTAAATACACCGAAAGTCAAACACAGCGCTTAATACGCCTTATCAGATGGCGGAAGTGTGACAAGTATTGTCATCGACTTTTGTTACGGAAGTTCAAATACGAAGAGTATCTTATTTTCTGCTGTCGAAATTTTTTCCACCTTAGCTCTATAATGAGACTAATTCGGTATTTTTTATAATAGTGTGCCTAATTTTGTGTGTCCGTATTGCGTATCAAAAATAAGAGTATTACGGCCAAAGAATACGATAAACCATTACTATCAAATGCCAAGATCGGTAATCTCAAATCCCAGTTTGAAAAATCCTCGGGATTGAAACCGCCAGTAGGCTAACAATGAATGACGTCATTATGTACTAGAAATGGATTGGTCGCGTGACGTCACCAGCACAATGGTTGCCATCCAAAGATTTTGAATTTTCCAGGTTGGCTTTCAAACAGAATACCATTTGCAGCTATCAAAAAATCTGGCAAACTTACTTGTTAGTAACAAATATCCCTCTACAGATGATGTGCCAGAAATTTCCGAGCAAGGATGATCTGCCGACTCTACCGGGCATCTTTTGCATTTGGAAACGGGGCATCTTTTTCGCCGTGTTTGATTATTTAATCATACTTAATGGAATATAAATCGGCAGCGCGGAAGATTTTTACATGGTGGTGATTTCATTTTATCTGAGATTAATGTCGAAAAAGATATGGCGGTTGGTAAGTGTCGAGCAAAGCGCTTATAAGGTAAGCGCTTTAACTTAATAACAACCGATATCGCCGAATTCGAATTAACAATTGCAAATTTGATTATTTAATCATACTTAATGGAATATAAATCGGCAGCACGGAAGATTTTTACATGGTGGTGATTTCATTTTATCTGAGATTAATGTCGAAAAAGATATGGCGAGTATATGCTGAACTATAATCAGCCAGGTCAATTTGCATTAACCCGTACTACAGTTTATGGCAAAGTCGAGTATGTGCTGAACTATAATCAGCCAGGTCAATTTGCATTAACCCGTACTACAGTTTATGGCAAAGGTGTTATAATCTTCATAATACAATAATAATGATGTGTTCCAAATTACCGATCGATACTTAATTTTGGTGATAAAGAACGAGTTGGGAAAATGCTAAAGAATGATGTGGCCTGGCGATTTGTGAAGGGCATTTTCTGAACTCCGAAAATTTTATAAATATCGAAGAAAAGATTTACATTCTTCCGAATTTTAATGGTATGTTAGCATTTACTTATAAATAAATATAGATATACTGTTATAAATCAATTCACCAAGGGTGTTAAAAGTGTCTACTGGTGTTTTTCGCCATAAAAAGGAAAATTTAATTGCTGCTCTTGGCTTTTTTTTTTTTTTTTTTGTTAAC
>AYEL01080264.1:0-14352 GCA_000484575.1 Olivierus martensii
CGGACCCCATGATAAATATTTTCAAGGGATGGGACCCGAGACTCGAACCCGGGTCCTCCAGAGTGGAAAGCCGAAGCGTTTCCACGCGGCCAATCCGGCCAAGCTGCTCTTGGCTCAAATACCGACGCGCTTACAATGCCACGTTAAGTAAAAACGGATGTTATTTTTTTGGCGTATACGGCTCAACCACCACTAGTCCTCTATCGCTCTCTAGCCGAAAAATTTCCAAATTGTATTAAGTTATAAATTATACAGGTAACCCTCATATAGCACTGTTTCGCTCTAACACGATTAAAAAATTGCCGAAACTCTCGTATTACGAAGTACTTCTACCACCCTGTTTTTACTTAAGACGTTTAGAAAATTATATTTATTCTTCTACAACACAAAACATTTTCCTTAATTTTTGTAAATACACACACAAATTACAATCGTTGGGAAAATTAGTCATAAATCAATTTCGCTAATTTGTCGCCAGAGGGACGATACGCGGCATGTCTTTTTAGATTTCGATTTGAAATTCAGTTAATTGTCGATCATTGAATATTTTGTGTTCCCAATGTTCGGGTCTTGAGTAAAAAAAAAAATAATAATCTTCGATAGAATGTGAAACAGAAAACATTTTTTATTGGTAAATTTCTCTTGGTTATGTGTTAAGGAATGATAGCTTGGTAGTGGGTTAAATAACAGATTTTGTACAGAGAGCGGAAGACATACAAACTTTAAACGCAGAAAATGAAGTTGATATTAAAATGAGAAAACGTTCTGGTTTTAACTGAACAGTTATAAGGAAGAAATAATTATTAAATGAATGTTGCGTAGGCCGTATACTTTTTCCTTTTTGTTTTACTTATATCGTTTTTTTGGGTCTTATACGTATTTTTTTCCTTCATGTTTTGTGTTAATAATAATCTTAAAAAATTAAGTTTCTTATATATAATTAAAGTTATTTGTTTTTAATTGGTCTTGGAACGTAACTCTCTTTTTTTGTATTGTCTCCGGGTCTGGTATAAAACGGTTTGGCACCACACGACGTTTTTTAAAGGAACTTAACTCCCTTTTTTTGTATTGTCTCCGGGTCTGGTATAAAACGGTTTGGCACCACACGACGTTTTTTAGGAATCAATCTACCGTGTTATATCAGGGTTGCCCTATATATTTTCTGCTCAAATTTCGAATTTTAAAAAATAAAATCCTGGAACTTTTTGATCCTAGTTTGTTTCCATAGTTTATTCTTAAAATTTTAAGTATCTGTACAAAAATTAATTCGCAAGAATTCATCACGATCGTCATCGGCAGAAGCAGCAGCATTTGTTTCATACATCTGCTTTTGTGTACAGATCTTGCGCAATCAGCATCAGTTACTTTTCTTATATCGTTTGTATGTGTTTTTCGTTGCTTCTGTAATTCTCTTTGTCCGATGGGGATTATCGATAATTCAATCGATCGCTTAGTTTATATAGTTACTGTTAGAAAGTTGTCTCGGTCGGTGATAAGTTCTCCATTAATTTTGATGGTATTTAATTGGTGTTGGCCGGTCATTATGTGTCTCCGATCAGCGCGGAGAGACGTAATGACCGTTAAACACATTATTAAAAACCGTCAATAACATTGTTATTGATGGCTTTTCGAATCCTTTCTACGTTGCATCTCCGTATATCGTCGCCGATTTTCTAGTAATGAGTTAGAATAGTTTTCCGTAATGAGTACGGAAGCATCTTCATTGACTTAATTCGTGCCAATAGCAGCTTACAATCTGGTTCTTTCGTATTATTTTGCATATTTCTCTATATTCTGTCTGGTCTATAAAGAATTTGACCTTCTTTCTCTTTTCGATCGGCTCCCGTGTTGAGTACGGAAGCATCTTCATTGACTTAATTCGTGCCAATAGCAGCTTACAATCTGGTTCTTGGACTGTCCGTTGGTTCTCTCTTGTTGAAGAAGGTATTCGTTATTATCAGCTTGGCGTCAGTCGCAAATTCTATTTAGTCTCGCGTTGTCTGTTTTCTATACGGATTCGCGCCTTCCCATATATTCTTCGCTCCGTTGTCTTTTTCCAACTTTTGCATTGAAGTCGCTCGTGATGATTGTGTGCCGAGTTGGTGTTCGTTTCCTCGGTTATGTTTTCGTATAGGGTTTCTATCTCTTCATCACTGTTGTCTGTCGGCGCATACATCTGTATCGTTTTCGGTTGGAAATCGTCATTGTGACTTGTCCTACTCGGTCTGAATTGCTGCCGAAACTGATGTTGTGTACGATATTCTTGTGAATGGGGAATGCTATTCCTGCATAGGTATTGGTCTCATTCCCTCGATGATAGAAGAAATGCCACTTCGATGTTCCTCGGGGATTTCGGGATTTTCGCCTTTTCTTCTTCACTCAATCCGATGACGTGCCGGTTTTTTCTGCTTCGTTTTTCAGTTCTTGTAGACGATCTTCTGTCGATTATACTTAGTCGAGGTCGGTAATCGATGACAGCCGGTTTCTATTCTTAGCATCCCCTTTCAGTACTACTGGTAACTAAAGTCGTATTCTTATGTTTAGCTTCACGGAAACAATTTGAAAGGATGCGGACCATTACCTCCCCACGCCGGTCTAATACGGATTGGAGAGGAAAGGAAGAGGCATCTAATTTTTACACACACACACACAAAAAAAATTGAATTATATTCTATTAATTAATCTATAACCATTATTTGTTATTAATCTAATCCCGTTATTTATTATTATGTTAATACCTACTATTCATTATAATTAATTTTAATCTATACCCATTAGTTGTTATTAATTTAATAAAGGTAACGGAATATATAAATTTAAAGTTTTATAATTTCCTATCCAGTTACTGCCTTTTATTTTACCCCTTTATTCACTGTATCATACTCTTATTTTACCCTCGTGCTACCTGGGCCTACCAAAGAATTAAGTGGGATTAATAATAAAATGAAAGTTATATTAGCGACATCGACGAACATAATCCATTCTAAGTCAATGTTCGTTATCCGAATTGTTCGTTAACCGAACATCGATTTACCATAGGTTTTTATGGGAATTTAATTAATTCGTTCTGGAGACCCAAAAAGATATAAATAAAAAAGTATATAATTTCTTACTACATTTATTTATATGTAATAACAGTAATATATACATATTTCTATCATTGTTTATTTTCCGATAAAGAATGTGTCCGAAGTCTATTGCTTTTCTCTCTTCAGGATTTTTCGGAAGTGACTAATAGCATTGTCGTAGTAGAGATCCCCGAGCCTATCGACTTCAACCTGGTATTGGTGCCATTCTAACACCAAAATAATATAAAATCTCTCTCTTACCTTCTTTAATAAATCTTTGATTTGTTTTAAGTCAGTCTTACATTTCTATCATTGTTTATTTTCCGATAAAGAATGTGTCCGAAGTCTATTGCTTTTCTCTCTTCAGGATTTTTCGGAAGTGACTAATAGCATTGTCGTAGTAGAGATCCCCGAGCCTATCGACTTCAACCTGGTATTGGTGCCATTCTAACACCAAAATAATATAAAATCTCTCTCTTACCTTCTTTAATAAATCTTTGATTTGTTTTAAGTTGTCTCCGAATTCATTTTAATCGGGAAAAACTATTGTTCTCCCATCTTACCCATAAATCCACCAACGCGCGAGGCCTAAGCCTGTCATTCCATTAGGTTAGGTAAGCCGCCATATTCTCGTGAGATATTTTTATCTGGCGGCGGCCACTTAGAGCTCATCACAGCCTGGCCAACACCACGATGAGGTCAACCGGATGGTTGAAGGATAAGGTTCAACAGGCCGGGTCCGGGCCCCTCCTGAAAAATTGGAGGAGTGGGACCCGGATCCTCCAGGATGGTAAGCACAGGTTTACCACGCGGCCATCCAGCCCACCTTTCATTCCGTCAGTCTGCGGGTCCCACGGTTTGTTCTGTGAAGTGTTCGTTACCCGAACATAAAAATCTTCCGCGAAAGTGTTCGTTTTCCGATCATCCACTGTACTGTATTTAGAATTATTGTAGCGACTACTTAATTGGAGGTTAATGATAACTTGGCCATTCCCCTAAAGAATATGCAACGCTTCCAATAGTCTATATACAAACTGACAATGCAACTTGCAAAGTTACAAAATAGAACGAATGCAATACTATTAATTATAACTAAACCTAACGGTTAGCGACTCTGCAAATTCCAGAGTTCTGCCTGAGCTCAGGTCTTTTTTTTCTAAGTTCTAACTTAAATCTAATTAACTACAAAACGATTTAACAATGACTTAACGTCTAACTGACGAAACGAAACCGGAACTTATAACTACAAGTACCGATTAAGTGTTAGAACTAAAACGAACAAAACGATGTTAGAAACTTATGCTAATAAATTGAAGAAAATCTCAAACAAGTTAGATAATAAAAATATAAATTTATTAGACTCCTAACCCTTACAAAAGTGTTAATAATGCTTTATTGAAACGATAATAAAGCAATAATCAAATAAACAACAAAACTTATTAAATCCAATTCAGATATCAACAATCAATTATCCACAAAAGGAAAGAACCTTAAATACTATTTAAATCTACAATCTCCACCTCCGATACAAACTTCCAACAATCGTCGATCTTTACAAGAACTCAAATGTCACTTTCGACAACTTACGTCAATACAACACCGCCTCAGTTGCCGTTTTTCATAGGTTTTTATACCGAGTGACGTACAGTCCCGTGTTGCTTCATTTACATACTTATACGTATAGTGACGTACAGTCCCGTGTTGCTTCATTTACATACTTATACGTAACAAGAGTGACGTACAGTCCCGTGTAGCTTCATTTACATACTTATATGTAACAAGTTTAAGTTCATTAGCTTACAGAGTAATTCATTCATGTCATCTTTACAATTCATTTATATACCGAACAAAACATCGATATGGATCATTCTTACATTCTCAAATTTATATATTGAACAAAACATCGATATGGATCATTCTTATATTCACATATCGGATCAGTATAAAATTAGCTTAAATTAGTGACGTCATTACCCGGGACAGCTCTTCCGGAGGACGGTTTCCAATTCCGTATCACGTAATTGCCAATTACGACGGAGAAGGTGGAAGTAAGTTAACTCGTAAACTCAAATATAATACGTTAGATAATAAAATAACGATAAATAATAAAGTGCATAATAAAATAAAATAGGACAGGTCAAACTTAACTTCCTCACAAACTTAGTTGTGAGTTAATATAATTTATATTTATTAATTAATTTTTATTGTTTACATAATCATTAATATATCATTTAACAACCGGTACGACCATGCCAGTACCTGCCAACTGAATATCAGCGCTGTTAACTTTAAAAAGGAATATCTGAAAAGCAGTTTAGCCGTAAAAATTTATTTCTTACGGCATATCCAGTACCTGCCAACTGAATATCAGCGCTGTAAATTCAAGGTGTCCTAAAAGGACACCCCAACTTTAAAAAGGAATATCTGAAAAGCAGTTTAGCCGTAAAAATTTATTTCTTACGGCATATTTGTGTGATCGGTTAAAATTTAAGTCGTTATTTTTGTGTAGTACAAAAATGCACCGATAGGTGGCATTGCACGCGCTTGATCTTTTGATCCACTATAGGCAATCGATGAAATTTAAATTACAATATTTTCCAATGTCCACCATCAGCGGTAATCACGTGTCGTAGTCGAAGAACGAAATTCACTGCAACTGTTTGCCATGTGCCGATTGGAACGATCACATATGCATCGGTGATTAATTGTTCAAATTCTTCAAGTGTTCCGAGATTTTTTGCTGTACAGGTCCTTTAAGTAGCCCCATAGAAAGAAAGTCACTAATTCAGGATCATCAATATATAGATGTTCAGGATTAACGTGCAGCGCCATTTATCAGTGCTTTCTGGTACTACACAAAAATAACAGGACTTAAATTTTAACCCCTGTCATACAAATATGCCGTAAGAAATAAATTTTTATCGCTAACCATCTTTCAGACATTCGTTTTTAAAGTTGTATACACTGACGGATATATGTCCTTAATCTGTTCCAGATCCTTAGACTTATACCAAATAGGACATATACCAAACAAATTTTTCCCACAAGAAATAAAGGGAAAATGATTAATCTGTTCACATGAAAAAAATCCTATTGTTATTGGCATTTTATACATTGATGGGATTGTACAAAATAATTTAAACACTGCTAAATACTAAAATACATAAATACAAAAGCAACTACAGTAGATAAAATAAATGAAAGTATGCTCTTCTCAGCAAAATCATTTGGTACATTGCTGAGAAGAGTTGAGTGCCCACTAGGATGGTGTTGAGAAGATAGGAGGAGATGTTATTGTTTAGAAGGAGAATCCGCTTCCAATAAAACTTTAGGAATCTGAAATTCTGGTATTTTCCTTTTCTATTTTCTGTCTCTTTTCCTTATTTGGACCTTGTTGAGACTCACCAGGTTTCACTTTTATTAAAAATCTGTCCAAAGAACTTAGCTTCTGCCGTCTCCTCAGGATGTTTCGGAAATACGACACTGTCTGGTCATTACAGACAATGCTATTACAACTTGTTATACTTTTATATAAAGAATTCTTTTTAAGAAAACACACAACAGACTCATACAAGTTCTAGCACATGAATCAGTCATATTCCAAACAAAAGTCGTATACCAAACAAAATTTTTCACATCCAAACAGGACATATACCAAGTTAGACTGATTTTAAAGCAGACATATACTGAAGTACCATTGTATATCTAAATTAAAAATATCTGACTAGTTATAAAACTACATAAAAAATTTATTAACACTGCTTAAACTCAGGTAATTAAGAAAGTAAACTACTAGCACTACAAGCAGTTGAGAAGTTAAAAATCAATAAAAAACTTTTTTAAAAACTTTAATAGTACAAACGCTTTCGGCTTGATGCCATCATCAGGTACTACATTCTAAACTTAAGAATTCGAATGTGAAATTTGAATAAATGGAAGGAAATTATAACAATGTTGCTATAGAGCAACCACAATATTTTAACCAATAAATTTTAGGCCACAATAGTGATTAAAATAGATTTACATAAAAGGGAAGAATTAATTATAAAATTACAAAACAATTAATTGACCTTCTAGGAGAATTACATTGGTCAAAAAATTTTTAAAAACATTAAAACAATTAAGATGGTTACAGTACTAATACATAAAATATAAATCATACAGTTTTTTATTATTATTACAAATTTTTCTTATTAAGCACATATCTCCATGGTTGGGGTGGGTCCCATGCGAATTTATCATTGACCAAATTCTCCTCTTTACTTCGTTTTAATATTTCCAACAATTCTGCAATAATAGGTGGTGTACCAGGATTTAATGGTTTAATGACTGCAGCTTCATCCCAAAGTACCGTTAAATCTTTATTATAAACTTCCATTGCCAGGAATGTGGATAAATTAGCAAGACTCATGTCTCGTTTATGCTCTGCTAATCTTTTTGAGAGATTCTTATTAGTGACACCAATATTAATTGTTTTGTAATTTTATAATTAATTCTTCCATTTTATGTACATCTATTTTAATCACTATTGTGGCCTAAAATTTATTGGTTAAAATATTGTGGTTGCTATAGCAACATTGTTATAATTTCCTTCCATTTATTCGAATTTCACATTCAAATTCTTAAGTTTAGAATGTAGTACCTGATGATGGCATCAAGCCGAAAGCGTTTGTACTATTAAAGCTTTTTAAAAAAGTTTTTTATTGATTTTTAACTTCTCAACTGCTTGTAGTGCTAGTAGTTTACGTTCTTAGTTATAAAACTAGTCAGATATTTTTAATTTGGATATTTTTATTGTGATAAGTATGCAAAATAATTTATATTTTATTAACATTACAAACATATGGTAATAATCTAAAAAAATTAATTAATCAGTTTTTAATCAACAAATTAATTTCCAAAAATTACTGAGATTGTCAATTATTTATATTTGTGAATTTAATATATGTAATTAATTACATATATTAAATATAGCATGCTAAAATATTAGTAACTATAAATTCATTATTTGCAAACTAAAAGTTCCTAATTCACAATTATAACTCAGGTGAATAGATCAGTTTTTAACTGACCCATCAAAACAACATCCTATAATCTTTTGTATGTCAGCAATTAATAAAATTAAGCCTAATTAATGAGAAAAAATTAAAATCATCATATCTCACCTAATTTTTATTGAAATTTTTAGAAATTTTACAATTTATTATGTTTAATTTACATTTATGTATAATTTATTCTCTTTCTGACAATGTAAATATTTTTTGGATATTATTTTTTTCAGTTTTTGTTCCAATATATGAGATCACTAAAAAATATGATTTTTTTATATGAAGATTTAGCCATTCAATGAAATAATTGCTATTTTTAGATAATAGCTAATCTTCTGAATAAAACAAGCCATAAGTGAAGAAAATTGGATTATACTACAGGTATCCCTCATATAACATTGTAGATAGGTTCCTGAAAAATATTGTGTTGTGTGAAACTGTGTTATATGAGACCTAGAGTCAATACAAAAAGGAGAGTTATGTTCCAAAATTCAATCCAAAACAAATAACTTTCTTTAGTTCCACATATCCATTTCTACATAATACCTGTTTATACTCAGATTAAATCTTAGGCAATAAAAGCACTGTAAAGCAGTGGAGAATAAATTGTTGTGAATTTATTCTCCACTGCTTTACAGTGCTTTTATTGCCTAAGATTTAGTTCCACATAAGAAACTTAATGTTTATTAAGAATATTAATAAAATGAAACATGAAGAAAGAAAAAATGTATATACGTAAACCCTTAAAAAACAATATATGTAAAACAAAAGGGAAAAAAGTTTACAGCCTATATAACATTCACATGATAATTATATCTTTCTTACCACTGTTTACGTTAAAACAAGAACTTTTTTTTTCTTTAATATCAACTTCACTTTCTGAACTTTTTTAAGCTTTTAAAATTGGTGTATCTTCTGCTCTCTTTACAAAATTTGTAATCTAACCCACTACCACCTGCTAGAAAACAATCGTTCCTTAACATATACCAAAACAAATTTATGAATAAAAAAGTGTTTCTGCTCTTTTACATTCCTCTATTGAAGAATAAAAACTTATTTTTTATTCAAGAACTGAATGTTTGGAACACCAAATACTCAATAGTCGACAATTAACTCAATTTCAAATTGGAATCGAAAATAGACTGCATATAGTCCTTTCATAGCAAACTAGTGAAATTGCATTTATGACTAATTTTAGCAAAGTATTTCTCAATGATTGCATTTATACATGTATTGTGTGTCCCTAGTATGGATTTACAGAAATTAATGAAAATGTTGCTTGTTGTAGGAGAGTAAACATAACTTTGTAAATATGTTAAGAACCATGTTGTAGAAGTACAATGTTATGTGAGGGTTTCTGCAATTTTCAAATCGTGTTACAGCGAAACCGTGTTGTAGAAAGCCGTGTTATAGAAGGGATACCTGTATTTTCAAAAAAAAAAAAAAAAAAATAAAAAAAAAAAAAAAAAAAAAAAAAAAAAAAAAAAAAAAAAAAAAAAATTGATAAAAACCAATTAATATGCAAATTTTGATTAATGAATATTAATTAAGATATATCATGTAATTATTTCAAAATTTGCATAAATTTATTGAAATATTGCCATTATTATTAATAATTTATATTTATTGATATATTTTCCCTTATTTAAATAATTCTTAATGTAATATTTTATAAATTTTTGAATTTATTTCAAAATGTAAACAAATTAAAAACAAAAATTGTCACTTCTCATACATAAACAGCTATAATATTCTTTGCTTTTATTGGACTTCATGAAGGGTGGCTCTTACTTCACTCCCAATACCACACTTTACAGAAAGTAATAGACTTAACAAGAAAAGTGTGAGAAAGCATTGGCAGCAATAAAACAATAAAAATGCATGTCCTTTTAACAGCAATCATTGTTTACATTAGTATTTTCTCATTTTTTGTCAAAAATATAATTAAAATGAAGTAAAAATTAAAGATTAATAAAAAATATTGCCTATTTTAATAGAATTAAACAAAATTTTGGTATTATCTATAATATATTTTTAAATTTTAAGAATTTTTTTTTATAGTTCATACTATAAAAAATTAACTTTTACAAAAATTTCCATAATTAACTTTATTTCAATATATAATTGGAATAAAATAAACACAATAATCTAGAACAGCATTTCCCAAACTTTTTCTATGACAGAACATTTCAAAAATCCTGAAATTTTTACAGAACACTTTGGTTATTTTATAGTATAGGTAGTTAATATTAATAATAAATAAATTAGGCAAAACAAACATTTTTATCAAATTGTAAGTATGTAAAATAAACTAGTGACTCCAGTTTCAACTTGGCACAACATTTTTATTAAATCATATAAGACTTATATTAATTTTCATAATTTTTTACAAAGCATTTATAGATCTTCCACAGAATACTGGTATTCCATGGAACATAGTTTGGGAAATGCTGATCTAGAATAAAGTGAAAGGAGGAGAGAAAATAAAGCAAATTTCCAAAAAAATATTCAAGTTTTCATAAAAATTATTGAAAAATAAGAAATTTCAGCCAGAAAACATTTAGGAACCTTATCAAAAACCTCATTGTGATCCATTTTCAAAAACTCTAAACACAACTACAGTAAACCAATTAGAACTCATGAAATTGCAGTTGAAAAATTCAATTGCTTGTCCCAGCAACATGTGGTAAATGCCATCAATGGCACATAACAGGATAATGGGAGATGGCAGAATGTAGTGTTGTAGATTTATAATATGCATATATCCATTTACAATCATTAAATAATTCTTAAAAACATTAAATCCAATACACTGCCTAAATGGTTCATAAATAAGCAAAAATATCAGCACTATGGCAGGATACACTTTCATAAGTACAATAAAAGAACACTTAAACTGTAGAAGCGCTTTCAATTTATTGAAAAATCCTCCTCAGGAGGATTTTTAAATTGTAATAAGTACAATAAATGTGTTCTTTTATTGTACTTATGAAAGTGTATCTTGCCATAGTGCTGATATTTTTGCTTATTCATTAAATAATTCATTTAAATTATTTTATTTTCATGAAAAGTTAATTAAAGACTAATATAATACTTTATGTTAAACCATATTTTATATACAGATGAAACAAAAAACTATCAATTAAATAAAAAGACACAAAAACTTTATTTAATTACAATATGCAGTATTAATTTATCTATATATCAATATTTCATAAGAAAAACAAAAAAAGGAAGCTAAAAATTAAAATCATATTTGTTAGAGATAGTATAGTGTTTATTAATCAATAAACACTATACTATCTCTAACAAATATGGAAAAAAGTCATCATAAAAGAGAGAATATTTCAAAAACTAGCAGTTAATTGAACAACCATATTTTGTTTTCACAAAAATCAAAAAACGTATTTTATTTAAGTATAATGTTTTCAGTATTTTTTTACCTTCTTCAAAATATAAACTATTAATTAACTTATTTCATAAAGAATATTTAACTATTCTAGAACAAATGGTTTAAATTTAAATCATAGATAATAATAGTAAACATAAAAGAATAAAAAATTTTATAAATTTAAAAATAATTTGCAGATTGTACATTATGCATTACTATGGTTACTCAAAAGTGTAGATTGTTGATATTTCCATTTTTAGCAATTCTTAAATTTTATTTAGTACTTTACTGCTAGGTGCCATGCTTTTAACACATTTTCTGCCAGTTGTTCATTAATAATGTTCCCTGCTTTATTCAATCTCAGTATCTCAATTATTTCATATGAGAGACTTTTCAATTTTGTGTCAGATGTTTTTGTGACTTTAACTTCCTCCTATTTTATTTTTATATCCTCATCATAGCTAATCTTGCTAGTGCCACTGTCGATTTATCTTTCTTGATGTCATTTTTATACTTCACTATTCTATCATTTAAATTTCTTCCAATCACCTCTATGTAGAATTAATTAACACTGCTACAGTTGTTTATTAGCAGAATCTGGTAGACTCCACTTTTTAAAGTTTGATTGTATTTGTGTTTGTTGTTTGTTAACCTTCCAAATATTGTTGGTCTTCTTTTATATGCCATCTTTTTGTTTTGCTCTTTAGCAGCTTTCTTAGTTGTTTTCATATTGGCCATTGTCACTGGTAGGATCACATTCTACATGAAAGTGCTAGTTTATAAATATGACTTAGTAAAAGTAGACAAGAGCAGAAGTAAAGGTCTCAAAGAAAAAAAGAGAATATTCTAATATATAACAAAATGCACACAAAAAACAAAGCTCTAAACAGGATAAATACTTTATTACCAGAAACGCTTTCGACCTTATCAGTAGGTCAACTTCAGCTGTAATGAATATGTAGAACGGAGAGAAGCCAACCCCTACAAAAATAAACAACTCAAAAATGACGTCATAAGAGACGTTGTATAAACATTTACACATTATCACTACAAATTCCACTTCTACAACAATGATAAGGTCGAAAGCGTTTCTGGTAATAAAGTATTTATCCTGTTTAGAGCTTTGTTTTTTGTGTGCATTTTGTGAGTGTAACAGGATGGTTTTAAAGTTCTTATTCTAATATATATATTCACTAAACAATATACCTTATTTAAATCAAACCTATATCTAATATTATGAAAGAAATCTATTTTTTTTTATTAAAATAATTTAAATCTACTTACTTAAATATAAACTCTTAAAAACTTAATTATTATTATTAATCTGTGGACCTGATTATATATTTATTAATAGCTATCTGAAGATAGATAGAGATTACATTGAATCCCAAAATGCATTTCTTTTAATTTAACAAAAGATCTGATTATTACAAACATCTAACTTTAAAAATTTCATTAAAACAGTTCAATTTTATACTCATTAACACACTAAAGCACTACGAAGCAGTCCTAAAAAGTTTTAAAAGATTTTATTCTGAGTAACGTTTTCGGCAGAAATAGAAAGGAAACATGAATATTCTGTTAAATTATAACAAAGTTATACAAAGGAGAGGCAATTGAATGATAGAGCCAGTAACTAGTTAATTGTTTCGCAAAGTCGGCAGGATGATGATAGCTAATTGAATAATTCCTTTATAGTAGTGCCTAATACAATGAGGAATTTTAAATCAGTAAATAATATTTTTAAAAAACTAAATAAGAAACCAGCCTACAGAAATCCCAAGACAGTTTTTGGCATGCTTAAAAATGTGAAGGATAGTTATGCAAAAAAGCAAAAGTCAGGCGTTTATCAAGGGGAAATGAACAATTTAGACAGCGGACAGAGAGAAGTCTATATTGGAGCCACTGCCAGAAATTTGGAAAATAGGATCACTGAACATAAAAAAGATAGTAAGAAGGTAAATTTAACTACTGCCCTAGCAAAAAGGGTGTACAAGTGCAATTTGGAGGTTGATTGGAATGGTGCTAGGGTAATAAAACAAATTTATGACACTAATGAGTTGATGGTGGCTGAAGAATTACAGATATATAAAGGGAGCAGACAAGGTAAGGTTATCAATGAGAAACAAAAAGATACGGTTCCAAATGCTTGGAAGTATGCTGTAAGAGAAAATACATGGGATAATGAGAACGCCTAGCGTAAGAAAGATGGAAATAATTGTGATGGTTAATGAAATATAAATTATTGGATCTTGTTGTTATTTTGTCTATTAATTATTAATTTTTAATGTTTGATTTTATTTTTAACTTTTTGAGTTTAATTGAACTTTTTAAATATTTTAAAAAAGTATGTATGTTCTCTGTTCTAGAATGCGTAACTGTGATTTGTTGTTATTATATATATAATTATATTCTAAACTTATATATATATATAAGTTTAGAATATAATTTTGTGAGTTGAGGATGAAAAGAAATTGCCAAAAATGTTACTCAAAAAATAAAATCTTTTAAAACTTTTTAGGAGTGCTTCGTAGTGCTTTAGTGTATTAACGATTATTTGCCGATAAGAGCAGTTTCACGAGAAGTTTTTCAATTTTATACTTTTAAGGTATTATAAAAGTGTCTTTATGAATCATTTAATGCTTATTTCAAAACTTTATTACAAACTATTACAACTTCAATATATGATATAATTATATATTGAAGTTGTAAAATAATTAAAATTTTATTTATTTTCTGAAGCAATTTTGAATCCATGTAATTATTTCTAGGGAAAAATTTTAGATTGAAATATATTCCTATATACCATAATTCATAATATTTACAATTTAAATTTTTTCTTAAA
>AYEL01080269.1:0-28702 GCA_000484575.1 Olivierus martensii
ACCTTTGATGGAAACAGAAAAGACGGGAGTGTATGAAATTCCAGTAACAAAAGTTAAAGAGGGTGAAAGTTCCAAATATATTGGCGTTACATCGAGAACTCTTAAACAAAGAATTACAGAATATGAAAATGAGAGGTAATCTGAGTACCACCATTGCAATAGAAGCATACGGGAATGAGTTAAACATACACTGGAATAAAGCTAAAGTCATAAGGCAAATTGAGAAGACTAACTATAAATATCTATCGGAAGCATTAGAAGTAGTACGTAGGGAGGATGAAGAGAGTCTATTGAATGATAAAATTCAGGATATGCCTAGTGCATGGAAATATGCAGTTAAGAAGTGGAATTAATATACTGCAAGAATGTATTTGTACCAGCTTAAAGTGTTTACGACCCCGGATGTTATGACGTAATCACGTGATCCGCTCTATTGATACTGTTATATATTGTTTTACTTATTTATTTTTTGTTCCATTTTTCTCTTTTATCCTAATGTATATTAATTATCTCTAGTTTTTATGTTTATATTAACGAAACCTTAATGTAACTTGTAATTTAATTTTTAATTTTTTCTATGGAACATGAAGCGTTCTTTTAATGACATTTTTGTTCTAGAACGCCTTTATAACTGAATGAATTTAAAAAGCCTGATGATGACTTTAATTAGTCAAAAACGTTAGTTTATTAAAGTGTTTATGTTATTCTCAACTGCTAGTCGTGCTTCTGTCCTTAGTTATTGAAGTATAAGAATTAATGACTATCAAAACTCTTTCTCTCTGAATTCAATCAGCTTGATTTTCTCTTCTATTGAAAGTGGATATATAGATTATGTATTTAATTTTATAATTAATATTTTTTTTTGACTAATAGAATTGTTGTTATTGAATTGATTTATTTATGAATTAAAAAATTATTTTTCAAAAAATATTCGGTTGGAAACTAAGTTATTGCGGATTTCACTAACAGGTGGCATTATTTGTATTTTTATGCATATTTACATATTCGCACAGATAAGATCTTTTGATATGTTATTACTTGGTTTTTTATGATACATTCAGTAGAAAGTTACATTGATCTCTAAATAGTGTGTGCATGTAATAAGCTAAAACATGGAGAACCAAAGCGAACATTTTCGTCACATTTTGCTTTTTTATTTTCGTAAAGATAGTAATGCAACACAAGCTCACAAAAAGTTATGTGCTGTGTATGGTGATGAAGCCTTAAAAGAACAGCAGTGTCAGAACTGGTTCGCCAAATTTTGTTCGGGTGATTTTTCATTAAAAGACGAGGAGCACTCTGGATGTTCAGTTGAAGTCGATGACGAGCAAATAAAGGCCATAATTGATACCGATCGTCATAGTTCAACAAGGGAGATAGTAGAGAAACTGAATGTATCGCATACATGCATTCTAAACCACCTAAAACATCTTGGTTACCAAAAAATGCTGGATATATGGGTACCTCATAACCTTAAAGAGCAAGATTTGATTAGGCACATTAGCATTTGTGATATGCATCTTAAACACAATGCAAATGACCCATTTTTGAAACAGATGATTACAGGAGATGAAAAGTGGATTATTTACGATAATATTGTATGAAAAAGATCCTGGACTAAGCAAGGCGAACCTGCACAAACAACTTCCAAGGCTAACATTCATCAGAAAAAATTCATGTTCTCAGTTTGGTGGGATCATAAAGGAATTGTTTATTTTGAGCTGTTACCCTGTAATCAGACAATTAATTCAGAGGTTTATATTGAACAGCTGACTAAACTAAACAATGCAATTAAAGAAAAACGATCGGAGCTGGCCAATAGAAAAGGTATCGTCTTTCACCATGACAACACCAGACCCCACACATCTTTGGTCACTCGGCAAAAATTACTGGAGTTTGGTTGGGATGTGTTTGTAATCAGATGATTCAGAGGTTTATATTGAACAGCTGACTAAACTAAACAATGCAATTAAAGAAAAGCAACCGGAGCTGGCCAATAGAAAAGGTATCGTCTTTCACCATGACAACGCCAGGCCCCACACATCTTTGGTCACTCGGCAAAAATTACTGGAGTTTGGTTGGGATGTGTTACCTCATCCACCTTATAGTCCCGACTTAGCACCATCAGATTTTCATTTATTCCGATCGTTGCAAAATTGTTTAAATGGGAAAAAATTCAATGATGACAATGAAGTAAAAATTCAGTTAGAACAGTTTTTTGCTCTTAAAAACAAAGAGTTTTATAAAAAAGGGATATTGATACTACCTGAAAAATGGCAAAAGGTTGTAGATAATAATGGACATTATATACGAGATTAAAGTTATTCTATGTATAGAAATGAGTTGTTTTTCTTTTCCTTGAAAAATCCACAATGACTTAGTTTCCAACCCAATAGAATCTCCTCATGTAAAGTTCAGCTCTCAGAGCAGGCAATAACTCACACAAGTTCATTAAAACAAAAAATTTTATTTAAAGTACTTTTGGTTTTATCCTGCCCTCATCAGTTAAATACTACAAGCAATGCAAAAAGAATACATTAAAATACAGTTATACAGTATATTCGAAACATATTCTAATTTCAAAAAATTCTAAAATCGAATAAATATTAAATTTCAGAGTTACGGCATATTGCATCACAACCCATGGCACAAAAATAACAACCTAACTAGGCCAAACAACATTATCAATATTAATCCATATTTACAATCTAGGTACATTTAACACATATGATGCACCTGCCTCCCCATTGCCCTAATATTGTGAGATCCGCAAAATATCACCTATAATTTAATTTTCTTTTCATAATTATCAATTATTTTTGTTTTACTTAATATTTGTATCTCATATATTTTATATTGATTGTGTTTCTCCATTATATTAACCGATTTATATTATTATTTCATCAATTGTATTATTATATCATTTAACTTTGTATAATTTTTGTTAACATGTTGAAATCAATGAAATGAAAGCTAGCTTCCTTTCATCCCCTCTGATTGTCATTACTTTCAAATAAACTTAGATAAAACAGGCTGATACTTGCCTGGACAAGGAGGAAGGATGTTACAAAATTCGGACGGAGAACGTGGAACTTTCTACCAACATATCAACAATGACAACAACGAGATGATGTCAATAACTGAATGATATCCTCCCCAAAGAAAGATAAAAGGAGAGGGGAAGGAGAGATACAGCGGCAAGTGTAATGGGTGTGTCAGTTGACAAATAATTTAGAGCACAGAGAGAGAGAGAGAGAGCAGTTGTCCTCTCTGAAGGAATCAGTTCTGATTCATCCGAGACGTCCGACTCACCCAGATATGTAGTGCCAGAGGAGCAATATGTCAACCTGTTTTGTACCAATAGATCCGATAGGCATAGTCAGTCTTGCTCATGCATAATATATTTTGTTTCCTTGATTTTTCTCTTCTTAAAATTGTAACCAATTTATTGTTTAATACCTTTCTTAAATAAACATTTGTATAACCAAAGATTAACTGCTTGTACTTTGAATAACTTAAAATCATAACACTAGCACTTTCAGCAGTGAGAGTAAACGTTTTATTTAACATAAACTACAAAAGTTTTCTGCTTCAACACCATTTTCAAGTAGGATTCTAATCTTAACAGTTTCAAATCAGAAGAACGTACAAAAGGAAAAATTTTAAAATATATATTATAGTTGCTATGGCAACCAAAGTTGTCAAAAGAACGCATACAAGTATTTTTTAAAAATCTTAAAAATAACATAGAACAATTAATAAAACTTAAATTATAAAACAAAAAAATTAAAAATTAAGTTAGTGTGGAAAGGAAAAGAGAATCAATTAAGAATACACATAAACGTGCATATATATTTAAGATAATAAAGTCTCTGGAGGGGTAGGTACAGAGATAGATCTTCCTGCTATTGTCCCTTTATTTATATTGTTATCTATTTTCCCTCCAATGGCATACCTCCAGGCTTGGGGCAGTTCCCAAGGTAACCTATCATTTATTTGGTTCTCAGCATCTTTTCTTTTTACGATCTCTAGTGACTCTACGATACTCGGTTGCATGTGTGGTGGTATTGACTTAATTACTCTCACTTGATTCCATGAAATTTCAATATCCTTTGAGAAAGCCTCCACTGCGAGAGATGTTGTCAGTTTTGCTTGGGTGATATCTCTTTTATGTTCCTCTATAGGCCTACGCTTCTTTAATGATCTGGTTGTGGCTCCAACATATGCGGCATTCTGATTTGTCTGGACATCTCTAATCGGTATTCTGTATATACCTTTCTGCTCTTGTTCCATAAGAGGGTCTTTGTCATTTCTGAGTATGCTAAATAATGTTGGAGCCCGCTTCGGTGCCAGTTTTTTATTTGCCTTCTTAGCTGTATTCTTTAAAACACTCAGGTTCCTTAGATGGTGTGGTACTGGAAGATAGTCCTGCTCTTATAGTACCCGGACTTAATAGTACTTAATAGTACCCGGACTGTAGATCCAACCAGGAAGGAAGCTTCCTGGTTGGATCTGCAGTCCGGGTACTATTACGAATTTTTCGTTCCACTTCAAACATTATTTGGTTCAAGAAGACTTTACGGTAACTGTGTGGTAGTCCTATCCCTTGTATGTAGTCTATCTCTTTGTTTAAGTCATCTTCATGGGTACAGTAGGTAAGTGCTCTTCTAAAGAAGCTTCTAAAGGCTGCTTTCTTGTAGGAGATTGGGTCATTAGACTAATTCGGGATTATGACAGGCTAGTACATCGGCTTCCGGTAGACTTTTATCCTTACTTCCGTAGCTGTTATCTGTAATTGGAGATCCAAGAAATGGATAAGTGTGGAACTTTCCTGGTCAAGTTTTAGCTTCAGGCTGAATTGCTGTTGGGTTAGCTGCTCTGCGAACTTTTCTATAGCCGGTCGGTCTTTCAGATTACTAGAATATCGTCCACGTTACGGACATATAGCTTCATTGAAGATTGGAAATGAGGAAGCTTCTTTTGCTCTACAGCTCTTAGGACTATTTCTGCAAGTGTACTGTCTATCGGGCTTCTTATCGGTACCCCAACGACCTGCTTAAAGTACTTTCCTCGGAATGTAAAGTATGAGTTGTAGCATATAAGGTGAGCTATCTCTCTCAGCATCCTTGTCTCTCTCAGTCATCCCTTGACCCAACAACATCCACAAATACTGAAAGAGATAGCTCACCTTATATGCCACAACTCATACTTTACATTCCGAGGAAAGTACTTTAAGCAGGTCGTTGGGGTACCAATAGGAAGCCTGATAGACAGTACACTTGCAGAAATAGTCCTAAGAGCTGTAGAGCAAAAGAAGCTTCCTCATTTTCAACCTTCAATGAAGCTATATGTCCGTAAGTGGATGATATTCTAGTAATCTGAAAGACCGACCGGCTATAGAAAAGTTCGCAGAGCAGCTAACCCAACAGCAATTCAGCCTGAAGCTAAAACTTGACCAGGTAAGTTCCACACTTATCCATTTCTTTGATCTCCAATTACAGATAACAGCTACGGAAGTAAGGATAAAAGTCTACAGGAAGCCGATGTACTAGCCTGTCATAATCCCGAATTAGTCTAATGACCCAATCTCCTACAAGAAAGCAGCCTTTAGAAGCTTCTTTAGAAGAGCACTTACCTACTGTACCCATGAAGATGACTTAAACAAAGAGATAGACTACATACAAGGGATAGGACTACCACACAGTTACCGTAAAGTCTTCTTGAACCAAATAATGTTTGAAGTGGAACGAAAAATTCGTAATAGTACCCGGACTGCAGATCCAACCAGGAAGGAAGATCAGGACTATCTTCCAGTACCACACCATCTAAGAAACCTGAGTGTTTTAAAGAATACAGCTAAGAAGGCAAATAAAAAACTGGCACCGAAGCAGGCTCCGACATTATTTAGCATACAAAGTTCATTAAAAGTAAAGCACCAACTAGCAGTTAAAATAAACACTCAAATTTATTAAAAACGTTTTCGGTATCCATAATATACCATCATCAGTTATACAATTCTAAAATAGAACCACCAGGTTCTAGAACAAATAATTATCGGTTATTTTTCAAAATAAATTAACTTAGCTGAAGAACAGTTTTTGGTTTTACAAAAGTTGCGTAAACATAACAAAAATAAATAAATAACGGCTAACGTATCAAAAAAATATTATAGCATCACATAACAAAAAATAAAATACAATACAACATCATAATTAGCAGGTAGCATTCTATAAATATTCTATTACCAGCTATTTATAGCATATCTCCAGGCTTTCGACATTCCATCTGCCTGGTGTAAATTAACAACATTTTCTTTATTTTTATTGCTCTTCAAAATTTCGATTTTTTCTGCAGTAAAAAGTTCCCTAGGATCTTGCACCTTTCTTATAATTCTGGCCTCTTCCCAACAAATATTAATATCCTTTTCAAAAGCTCTTTGCGCTTAGTAGTATTTTCTTTTAGTATTCTTTAAAGTTCTCTTTAGCATTCTATATTCGTGAATGTTGTATGGCAGAGCTATCCTATTCAATGTATCAAGCATATAAGGTGAGCTATCTCTCTCAGCATCCTTGTCTCTCTCAGTCATCCCTTGACCCAACAACATCCACAAATACTGAAAGAGATAGCTCACCTTATATGCCACAACTCATACTTTACATTCCGAGGAAAGTACTTTAAGCAGGTCGTTGGGGTACCGATAAGAAGCCCGATAGACAGTACACTTGCAGAAATAGTCCTAAGAGCTGTAGAGCAAAAGAAGCTTCCTCATTTCCAATCTTCAATGAAGCTATATGTCCGTAACGTGGACGATATTCTAGTAATCTGAAAGACCGACCGGCTATAGAAAAGTTTGCAGAGCAGCTAACCCTTCAACCTTCAATGAAGCTATATGTCCGTAAGTGGATGATATTCTAGTAATCTGAAAGACCGACCGGCTATAGAAAAGTTCGCAGAGCAGCTAACCCAACAGCAATTCAGCCTGAAGCTAAAACTTGACCAGGTAAGTTCCACACTTATCCATTTCTTGGATCTCCAATTACAGATAACAGCTACGGAAGTAAGGATAAAAGTCTACCGGAAGCCGATGTACTAGCCTGTCATAATCCCGAATTAGTCTAATGACCCAATCTCCTACAAGAAAGCAGCCTTTAGAAGCTTCTTTAGAAGAGCACTTACCTACTGTACCCATGAAGATGACTTAAACAAAGAGATAGACTACATACAAGGGATAGGACTACCACACAGTTACCTTAAAGGCTTCTTGAACCAAATAATGTTTGAAGTGGAACGAAAAATTCGTAATAGTACCCGGACTGCAGATCCAACCAGGAAGGAAGATCAGGACTATCTTCCAGTACCACACCATCTAAGAAACCTGAGTGTTTTAAAGAATACAGCTAAGAAGGCAAATAAAAAACTGGCACCGAAGCGGGCTCCGACATTATTTAGCATACAAAGTTCATTAAAAGTAAAGCACCAACTAGCAGTTAAAATAAACACTCAAATTTATTAACTTCCTTCCTGGTTGGATCTACAGTCCGGGTACTATTAAGTACTATTAAGTCCGGGTACTATAAGAGCAGGACTATCTTCCAGTACCACACCATCTAAGGAACCTGAGTGTTTTAAAGAATACAGCTAAGAAGGCAAATAAAAAACTGGCACCGAAGCGGGCTCCAACATTATTTAGCATACTCAGAAATGACAAAGACCCTCTTATGGAACAAGAGCAGAAAGGTATATACAGAATACCGATTAGAGATGTCCAGACAAATCAGAATGCCGCATATGTTGGAGCCACAACCAGATCATTAAAGAAGCGTAGGCCTATAGAGGAACATAAAAGAGATATCACCCAAGCAAAACTGACAACATCTCTCGCAGTGGAGGCTTTCTCAAAGGATATTGAAATTTCATGGAATCAAGTGAGAGTAATTAAGTCAATACCACCACACATGCAACCGAGTATCGTAGAGTCACTAGAGATCGTAAAAAGAAAAGATGCTGAGAACCAAATAAATGATAGGTTACCTTGGGAACTGCCCCAAGCCTGGAGGTATGCCATTGGAGGGAAAATAGATAACAATATAAATAAAGGGACAATAGCAGGAAGATCTATCTCTGTACCTACCCCTCCAGAGACTTTATTATCTTAAATATATATGCACGTTTATGTGTATTCTTAATTGATTCTCTTTTCCTTTCCACACTAACTTAATTTTTAATTTTTTTGTTTTATAATTTAAGTTTTATTAATTGTTCTATGTTATTTTTAAGATTTTTAAAAAATACTTGTATGCGTTCTTTTGACAACTTTGGTTGCCATAGCAACTATAATATATATTTTAAAATTTTTCCTTTTGTACGTTCTTCTGATTTGAAACTGTTAAGATTAGAATCCTACTTGAAAATGGTGTTGAAGCAGAAAACTTTTGTAGTTTATGTTAAATAAAACGTTTACTCTCACTGCTGAAAGTGCTAGTGTTATGATTTTAAGTTATTCAAAGTACAAGCAGTTAATCTTTGGTTATACAAATGTTTATTTAAGAAAGGTATTAAACAATAAATTGGTTACAATTTTAAGAAGAGAAAAATCAAGGAAACAAAATATATTATGCATGAGCAAGACTGACTATGCCTATCGGATCTATTGGTACAAAACAGGTTGACATATTGCTCCTCTGGCACTACATATCTGGGTGAGTCGGACGTCTCGGATGAATCAGAACTGATTCCTTCAGAGAGGACAACTGCTCTCTCTCTCTCTCTCTCTGTGCTCTAAATTATTTGTCAACTGACACACCCATTACACTTGCCGCTGTATCTCTCCTTCCCCTCTCCTTTTATCTTTCTTTGGGGAGGATATCATTCAGTTATTGACATCATCTCGTTGTTGTCATTGTTGATATGTTGGTAGAAAGTTCCACGTTCTCCGTCCGAATTTTGTAACATCCTTCCTCCTTGTCCAGGCAAGTATCAGCCTGTTTTATCTAAGTTTATTTGAAAGTAATGACAATCAGAGGGGATGAAAGGAAGCTAGCTTTCATTTCATTGATTTCAACATGTTAACAAAAATTATACAAAGTTAAATGATATAATAATACAATTGATGAAATAATAATATAAATCGGTTAATATAATGGAGAAACACAATCAATATAAAATATATGAGATACAAATATTAAGTAAAACAAAAATAATTGATAATTATGAAAAGAAAATTAAATTATAGGTGATATTTTGCGGATCTCACAATATTAGGGCAATGGGGAGGCAGGTGCATCATATGTGTTAAATGTACCTAGATTGTAAATATGGATTAATATTGATAATGTTGTTTGGCCTAGTTAGGTTGTTATTTTTGTGCCATGGGTTGTGACGCAATATGCCGTAACTCTGAAATTTAATATTTATTCGATTTTAGAATTTTTTGAAATTAGAATATGTTTCGAATATACTGTATAACTGTATTTTAATGTATTCTTTTTGCATTGCTTGTAGTATTTAACTGATGAGGGCAGGATAAAACCAAAAGTACTTTAAATAAAATTTTTTGTTTTAATGAACTTGTGTGAGTTATTGCCTGCTCTGAGAGCTGAACTTTACATGAGGAGATTCTATTGGGTTGGAAACTAAGTCATTGTGGATTTTTCAAGGAAAAGAAAAACAACTCATTTCTATACATAGAATAACTTTAATCTCGTATATAATGTCCATTATTATCTACAACCTTTTGCCATTTTTCAGGTAGTATCAATATCCCTTTTTTATAAAACTCTTTGTTTTTAAGAGCAAAAAACTGTTCTAACTGAATTTTTACTTCATTGTCATCATTGAATTTTTTCCCATTTAAAAAATTTTGCAACGATCGGAATAAATGAAAATCTGATGGTGCTAAGTCGGGACTATAAGGTGGATGAGGTAACACATCCCAACCAAACTCCAGTAATTTTTGCCGAGTGACCAAAGATGTGTGGGGTCTGGTGTTGTCATGGTGAAAGACGATACCTTTTCTATTGGCCAGCTCCGATCGTTTTTCTTTAATTGCATTGTTTAGTTTAGTCAGCTGTTCAATATAAACCTCTGAATTAATTGTCTGATTACAGGGTAACAGCTCAAAATAAACAATTCCTTTATGATCCCACCAAACTGATAACATGAATTTTTTCTGATGAATGTTAGCCTTGGAAGTTGTTTGTGCAGGTTCGCCTTGCTTAGTCCAGGATCTTTTTCATACAATATTATCGTAAATAATCCACTTTTCATCTCCTGTAATCATCTGTTTCAAAAATGGGTCATTTGCATTGTGTTTAAGATGCATATCACAAATGCTAATGTGCCTAATCAAGTCTTGCTCTTTAAGGTTATGAGCTACCCATATATCCAGCATTTTTTGGTAACCAAGATGTTTTAGGTGGTTTAGAATGCATGTATGCGATACATTCAGTTTCTCTACTATCTCCCTTGTTGAACTATGACGATCGGTATCAATTATGGCCTTTATTTGCTCGTCATCGACTTCAACTGAACATCCAGAGTGCTCCTCGTCTTTTAATGAAAAATCACCCGAACAAAATTTGGCGAACCAGTTCTGACACTGCTGTTCTTTTAAGGCTTCATCACCATACACAGCACATAACTTTTTGTGAGCTTGTGTTGCATTACTATCTTTACGAAAATAAAAAAGCAAAATGTGACGAAAATGTTCGCTTTGGTTCTCCATGTTTTAGCTTATTACATGCACACACTATTTAGAGATCAATGTAACTTTCTACTGAATGTATCATAAAAAACCAAGTAATAACATATCAAAAGATCTTATCTGTGCGAATATGTAAATATGCATAAAAATACAAATAATGCCACCTGTTAGTGAAATCCGCAATAACTTAGTTTCCAACCGAATATTTTTTGAAAAATAATTTTTTAATTCATAAATAAATCAATTCAATAACAACAATTCTATTAGTCAAAAAAAAAATATTAATTATAAAATTAAATACATAATCTATATATCCACTTTCAATAGAAGAGAAAATCAAGCTGATTGAATTCAGAGAGAAAGAGTTTTGATAGTCATTAATTCTTATACTTCAATAACTAAGGACAGAAGCACGACTAGCAGTTGAGAATAACATAAACACTTTAATAAACTAACGTTTTTGACTAATTAAAGTCATCATCAGGCTTTTTAAATTCATTCAGTTATAAAGGCGTTCTAGAACAAAAATGTCATTAAAAGAACGCTTCATGTTCCATAGAAAAAATTAAAAATTAAATTACAAGTTACATTAAGGTTTCGTTAATATAAACATAAAAACTAGAGATAATTAATATACATTAGGATAAAAGAGAAAAATGGAACGAAAAATAAATAAGTAAAACAATATATAACAGTATCAATAGAGGGGATCACGTGATTACGTCATAACATCCGGGGTCGTAAACACTTTAAGCTGGTACAAATACATTCTTGCAGTATATTAATTCCACTTCTTAACTGCATATTTCCATGCACTAGGCATATCCTGAATTTTATCATTCAATAGACTCTCTTCATCCTCCCTACGTACTACTTCTAATGCTTCCGATAGATATTTATAGTTAGTCTTCTCAATTTGCCTTATGACTTTAGCTTTATTCCAGTGTATGTTTAACTCATTCCCATATGCTTCTATTGCAAGGGTGGTACTCAGATTTCCTCTACATATATCATTTTCATGTTCTGTAATCCTTTGTTTAAGAGTTCTCGATGTAACACCAATATATTTGGAACTTTCACCCTCTTTAACTTTTGTTACTGGAATTTCATACACTCCTGTCTTTTCTGTTTCCATCAAAGGTTGTTTTCGTTCCTCAGTCTATTGTACAAAATAGGAAGTCTCCTACTTACCAGTTTCTTGTCTTGACCTTTTAGTAATTTCTTAACAAAAAAATTATACTTACCTAGTTCATGGAGTACAGTGATAAAGGTATTCATTTGTTCCTCCTTTAGTTGTGGTTCCACTACACCATCATTCTCTCTTATTTTACCATTTAACTTTCGGTTCACTTCCCTGTAAATACTTAGGATAAACTGTTTTTTGTATCCATGGTCTCTGCCTATTCTTATGATATAATTTATCTCTCTACAAAACACAGTTTATCCTAAGTATTTACAGGGAAGTGAACTGAAAGTTAAATTGTAAGATAAGAGAGAATGATGGTGTAGTGGAACCACAACTAAAGGAGGAACGAACGAATACCTTTATCACTGTACCCCATGAACTAGGTAAGTATAATTTTGTTAAGAAATTACTATTAAGTCAATACCACCACACATGCAACCGAGTATCGTAGAGTAACTAGAGATCGTAAAAAGAAAAGATGCTGAGAACCAAATAAATGATAGGTTACCTTGGGAACTGCCCCAAGCCTGGAGGTATGCCATTGGAGGGAAAATAGATAACAATATAAATAAAGGGACAATAGCAGGAAGATCTATCTCTGTACCTACCCCTCCATAGACTTTATTATCTTAAATATATATGCACGTTTATGTGTATTCTTAATTGATTCTCTTTTCCTTTCCACACTAACTTAATTTTTAATTTTTTTGTTTTATAATTTAAGTTTTATTAATTGTTCTATGTTATTTTTAAGATTTTTAAAAAATACTTGTATGCGTTCTTTTGACAACTTTGGTTGCCATAGCAACTATAATATATATTTTAAAATTTTTCCTTTTGTACGTTCTTCTGATTTGAAACTGTTAAGATTAGAATCCTACTTGAAAATGGTGTTGAAGCAGAAAACTTTTGTAGTTTATGTTAAATAAAACGTTTACTCTCACTGCTGAAAGTGCTAGTGTTATGATTTTAAGTTATTCAAAGTACAAGCAGTTAATCTTTGGTTATACAAATGTTTATTTAAGAAAGGTATTAAACAATAAATTGGTTACAATTTTAAGAAGAGAAAAATCAAGGAAACAAAATATATTATGCATGAGCAAGACTGACTATGCCTATCGGATCTATTGGTACAAAACAGGTTGACATATTGCTCCTCTGGCACTACATATCTGGGTGAGTCGGACGTCTCGGATGAATCAGAACTGATTCCTTCAGAGAGGACAACTGCTCTCTCTCTCTCTCTCTCTGTGCTCTAAATTATTTGTCAACTGACACACCCATTACACTTGCCGCTGTATCTCTCCTTCCCCTCTCCTTTTATCTTTCTTTGGGGAGGATATCATTCAGTTATTGACATCATCTCGTTGTTGTCATTGTTGATATGTTGGTAGAAAGTTCCACGTTCTCCGTCCGAATTTTGTAACATCCTTCCTCCTTGTCCAGGCAAGTATCAGCCTGTTTTATCTAAGTTTATTTGAAAGTAATGACAATCAGAGGGGATGAAAGGAAGCTAGCTTTCATTTCATTGATTTCAACATGTTAACAAAAATTATACAAAGTTAAATGATATAATAATACAATTGATGAAATAATAATATAAATCGGTTAATATAATGGAGAAACACAATCAATATAAAATATATGAGATACAAATATTAAGTAAAACAAAAATAATTGATAATTATGAAAAGAAAATTAAATTATAGGTGATATTTTGCGGATCTCACAATATTAGGGCAATGGGGAGGCAGGTGCATCATATGTGTTAAATGTACCTAGATTGTAAATATGGATTAATATTGATAATGTTGTTTGGCCTAGTTAGGTTGTTATTTTTGTGCCATGGGTTGTGACGCAATATGCCGTAACTCTGAAATTTAATATTTATTCGATTTTAGAATTTTTTGAAATTAGAATATGTTTCGAATATACTGTATAACTGTATTTTAATGTATTCTTTTTGCATTGCTTGTAGTATTTAACTGATGAGGGCAGGATAAAACCAAAAGTACTTTAAATAAAATTTTTTGTTTTAATGAACTTGTGTGAGTTATTGCCTGCTCTGAGAGCTGAACTTTACATGAGGAGATTCTATTGGGTTGGAAACTAAGTCATTGTGGATTTTTCAAGGAAAAGAAAAACAACTCATTTCTATACATAGAATAACTTTAATCTCGTATATAATGTCCATTATTATCTACAACCTTTTGCCATTTTTCAGGTAGTATCAAAAAATGTTTCAAATTTTAAGTTGTAACTTCTGAACTATGAAGTTAAACTAATGTAAAGGTTTAAATTGTTCGGATGTTATAAGCTACATAAGGAAACTGTTCTATTGTAACCATGGTGACACTTATACGCTTCGTTATTGTGTTCTGTTCTGTGGTGATTTGAAATTGTCGCTTGAAAATTGCGTAAAGCCGAAAACGTTTGCGACGTTTTGTGAAATAAATGTTTTTTCTCTACTGCGTATTAGTGCTGAGTTTGTTATATACTGATTATAAGAGTTTTAAGCAGTTTAATAGGAGAATATTAGAATCCTACTTGAAAATGGTGTTGAAGCCGAAAACTTTTGTAGTTTATGTTAAATAAAACGTTTACTCTCACTGCTGAAAGTGCTAGTGTTATGATTTTAAGATAAACATATGTATCAACTTGTAATAAAAAAACTGCTTATACCATCTACGTTATTCGATACTATAAAAAAGCACTAAATCGCAGTATAGTTTAAAAAAGCATTTATTAATAAGAATAACACTAACGTTTTTGGCTAGCAGCCATCTTCAGGTGTATCCGAACTTAATGGTTCCAAAAAAAGAATATACAGTTTCGTTAAGAACATTCTATACATTCAAACAGTGATGACGTTAGTTACATCAAATAAACAAACAAAATTAATTAAATAAACACTACATTATGGTTAGGTCTATATATAAAAATTCTTCTTATAAACAATATTAAAATAAGATAACAATATAACTTAAATAGATATTAATATTATTTGCCTAGGCGGCCGGTCGAGTTCTTGTACAAGACATCACGCTACTTCTTCTGATCATTACTTGGTCTCCCTATACATTTATCTACAGTATGTTTCCATTGCTGGGAGGCTCCCTGGGCAGGCAGTCGTTTAGTAGCTTCTCTTTCTTAGCTCTTCTTAGGATTTCTAACGTTTCTATAATGACTGGTCTGGTTCTTCGTATAATTGGTTTAACTACTCTCGCTTCCTTCGATTTTATGTTCAAAGTGCTAGAGTACGCCTCTGTAGCTAAAGCGGTAGTCAACTTACCTTGTTTTATGTCTTTCTCATGTTCCAACAGACTCTTCCTTAGGTTCCTTGTTGTTATTCCGACATACAATGCTTCCTGTCCAGTCTGTACATCTTTGGTTGGGATTTTATATACACCACTTTTTTCTTGTTGTTGTATCAGGTTTTTTTTGTTTTGTAGTAAACTAAAGACGGTTGGCTCCCTAGATGTCATTAATTTTTTATTACTCTTCTTAGCTATTCTTCTTACTATTTCTAGATTCCTCATGTGGTATGGGACTACTGTTACTTCTTCTGATCAGAAGAAGTAATGTGATGTCTTGTACAAGAACTCGACCGGCCGCCTAAGCAAATAATATTAATATCTATTTAAGTTATATTGTTATCTTATTTTAATATTTTTTATAAGAGAATTTTTATATATAGACCTAACCATACAGTAATGTAGTGTTTATTTAATTAATTTTGTTTGTTTCTTTGATGTAACTAACGTCATCACTGTTTGAATGTATAGGATGTTCGTAACGAAACTGTATATTCTTTTTTTGGAACCATTAAGTTCAAATACGCCTGAAGATGGCTGCTAGCCATAAACGTTAGTGTTATTCTTATTAATAAATGCTTTTTTAAACTATACTGCGATTTAGTGCTTTTTTATAGTATCGAAAAACATATGTATATATATATATGAAATTGCCTGTGTACTGTGTACTCTTTCTTCCTTCAACCCAGACTCCATGTGCCACATACCTTCGCAGTCTTATTCTAAATTAATCTAAAATAATTGGCCGACCACGTTGCGGATTCTCACAATATTATTTCTATTTTCTTCGTATTCCCATGCTGCACTAATCCTTTCCGGTTCATTATAGTTTATAACATTTAACCCTTTGGCTTTACTAGAAAAAATTTCAATGGTTTCGGCCACCCTAATTTTATGTGGATCGTCAATAACCTTAATCATTTTAGTTTCATCCCATTTTGCAGTGGCATCATACCACAACAATCTCTGGGTGATGGTTGTATTGCCTTTCTTACTTTCCACATCAGCTTTATTCTCCTCCACTCTCTTTTTAATGGATCTATAAGTAAATCCCACCTATATTTTTTCCTTCTTGATATTGCGATTCATTATAGGTATCTCATACACACCTGGTAGATTTATGGGATTTCTTTTAGATTTATCATTTCTAATTATATTGAAAACATTATTTGTTCTCCTAAAGGCTATCTTGATTATTTAGTAGATTGTAAATATGGATTAATATTGATAATGTTACTTGGCCTAGTTAGGTTGTTATTTTTGTGCCATGGGTTATGACGCAATATGCCATAACTCTGAAATTTAATATTTATTCGATTTTAGAACTTTTTGAAATTAGAATATGTTTCGACTATATAACTGTGTTTTAATGTTTTCTTTTTTGCGTTGTTTGTAGTATTTACTGACGAGAGCTGGATAAAGCCAAAAGTACTTTGAATAAAATTTTTTCTGTTTTAATGAACTTGTGTGAGTTATTGCCTGCTCTGAGAGCTGAACTTTACATGTTATATGACTGTTGAACAGTGTAAGCTAAAGATGTCTTTATAAAATCTCCTCTTTGCATCAGACAGACCAAATCGAAAATATATCTGTTTAATATTGGTTAATATTCTGTGGGGATCAGAAACCTCCCTTTTCTGTCGCGGAGACGAGTTGAAATTATATTTAATTTAATGACGCAGTTTGATCGAAAACAGGATGTATCAAATTGCCTTATTGTTTGAGATTCTATTGTTTGAAAAATAAGAAAAATATGCTGGAGCTGAGTATTTCGGAGAATACTATAAAAAATAAATTGTCATTTTTTTGCTTTATTTCGTTATTTGAAATAAAGTGATCTAATTTAATAATCCGTAGTCAAAAAATAATACTTACAAAAATTAATTTTATTATTTAAATTTTCTTGTATTAAAATTTTATTCACTAGTATTAAGTTTGGTAATGCAGTCATATGTGGTGTTATTGGTGTTAACAAGTTTATTTTTTCTGACTGTATTTGAATAGGATCTATTTGGGGTATTTTTGCAACAGATGTAGGCCTTGACATTGAAGAAATCTAAGATTTAGAAAGACAAATAAAAAATTTGTCAATGTTCCATTGGTCTATCTTAGGGATGGGCAACCTCCGGCCAGGGGGCCACATTATTTTATTATATCTAATACCAACGCTATGTATACTTACAAATCTGTACCTTCTCTTTTTTAAATAAATACTATTATTATCAATTGTTTACTGTACCTTCTCTTTTTTAAATAAATACTATCATCATCAATTGTTTTTATGTACCTTCTCTTTTTTAAATAAATACTATTATTATCAATTGTTTTTGTTTTTCTCTTTTTTAAATAAATACTATTCGTGGTCCACTATAAATTTTTCTATACGGCCCCCTACAAAAAAAAGGTTGCCCATCTTTTTTTTAATAAATACTATTATTATCAATTGTTTTTGTTTTGGGCCCGTAGTCTCACCAAAATTTTTCTATAAGGCCCCTTACAAAAAAAATGGTAGCCCACCCCTGCTACCTGGTTAAGATATAGAGCATTGACTCAAAGCTCCTGTCAGATATAGTATGGTAAAGCAGTATGGTAAAACAGTCATTTATACACAGTCATCTTAGAGGTTCTGGATTCAATTCTAGATCTCAGATCTTCAGATTTTTCAGAGATCTGAACTTGGCCTATTGAATCCCATCCTTTAACCTTTTAAAAAGTATGTCAAATATATCTGTTATGTGATTTAAGTAGCATAATTTAATTTAACCTAAAGCTCTTTGATTCACTCCCACAGTGGAACAAATTTTATTTTGGATAATTAATCAAATATTATAGTTAAGTTATTAATAATCAGATTATGATACTTTAGCTCAAATTATTTTGTTAGAAGTTGTTTCATTTAATCATGGATTCCCACTAAATGTTGTTGTTATATTGATTGCTTTTATGTTTTATTTTCCTGTATGAATAAAGTCTGTTTCTTTTTTTAAATTTATATTATGATAAATTATTATAAACTCTAAGAATTTCTATTTAAAATTATCAACAATTTTTGAATTTTTATCACTATTGTATATTATTTTAGCATTAATTATAAGATAAAGATTTTAATATATTATTTAATAGTCAAACATGGCTGGCAGGATGTCCCTTTTTCAGTCGAACCACTATACCGATTTCTATAAATATGGTATCGTTAGAAAGGTCTAATTTTTGGATGTCTGCAACAGCCAAAATTATTTGTCATTATTAATAATTTAAATGAATAATTTAAAAATTAAGAAATAAAAATTGTAGTTTATATTATTGCCAATAGATGGCGCTAAGTGTTAGCAGCATAGTGATATCATATGGCTTAACTGATTTCTTAACACCACCGATATCTGTCATGATAACATCATGTCGCAGCGATGATGACGTCAAATATTATTACACTAACATGGTGTCACGATATATCACTTTTGTCGTGCCATGATGGTGTCACATAGGGGACTGCTTGGAGGACTGTCATCACCAATGCGAAATACATTGGAATCCATTAATTTTGTGTCTAATTTTAACATTAATTTAGCCAGCATACATATCAGGATAACATAATCGCAAGTCACATTTTATTTCAGCATTGTATGACAATAATCCTAAATTATATATCTCTGATACTATAAATACTAAATGTATTAAAATGTAATGTAATAAGCAAGTTTTCAATGAAATGCCTCTGTTTTCTTTCAAATACGAAATCCGAAAAGCATGCTGGGTAATTTGCTCTCCTACCAGCAATTTATCAGGAGTGATAAAAACAGTAATAATGAAAAAAAATCACAAAATTTCCTAAAGGTAGGTCATAGGTAAATAGAAATGGTTGCATTTAATTCGGAATGTAAAACCATATCTAAATTCATTAGAATTTCGAAATTACTTACTAAAATTACTTGAAAAATTTGACTGATAGGCCCCAACTTTGGTGCTCTGAATCTCGATAACGGGGCCTCAGCTGTAAATAATAATTACATTTTTGGACTCAGCACCTCCAAATTAGGAGGTGCACTATAAAGGGGGCCAAATTTTCAACTCCCCAAATATGATACCTGTACCCAAATTTTCGACTCCCCAAATATGATACCTGTACCCAGAATTCGCAGGTGGTGCTGTAACATAATAATGGATGCCATTTTACGATTCCCTGTTGGATTTCCTACACAAGTTCGAAGGTGTTTTTGTTGTTATATACAGTATTATTAGATTAAATCTGATTATATTTCCGCTCAATGAATAGGTAATTTCTAGTAATAATTATTATAAGTAATAAATCTTTTAAACTTAGAATAATTCTATTAATAAAAGCTAATATTTTATTTTAAAATTAGATATGATTTAATAATTAATTTTTTTAATTTTTATTATTTGAAGGTCAGATAATAAAAAGAAAATCTATTGGTTCAAGTAAGTATGGTTTATTAATTTTTTATTTAAGGTTATTATTGAATGATTTCTTTTTTACATTTTTATAGGAAACTTGCATATCCCAAAAATATATTTTCAGAACAACATAAAAAGCACTTTATGCAAGGCAAAAAACTTTTTTTTAATCATCTATAATGTTTTCGGACTAGATCAGAGTCCATCTTCAGTACAACATTATCTAACCTAAAAGATTCTACAATTCTAATTCGTTATGGAACATATAAATTTAAATATTACAAGAACAGAACATCGAACAATAATTTTTTAAACTTTAACAGCAGTAAAAAGAACAAAACAGTCAGTATTATTATTAATAATTTTGAAAGGATTAAACATAATAATCTATACATATATACCTAACAGAGTAACACCGTAACATAAAATATATAATTAAACATTATAATACTATATATATAAATCATATACACTGGGTATCTTTTAGGTTAGATAACGTTGTACTGAAGATGGACTCTGATCTAGTCCGAAAACGTTATAGATGATTAAAAAAAGTTTTCTTGCCTTGCATAAAGTGCTTTTTATGTTGTTCTAGTTATTTATAGCAAGAGCTGTTTGTACCCTAGTTTATATATTTTCAGACTTCTAAGTGTCCACAGACAACATTTTGAGGAATGCTATTCTAAAAAAATGCAATATTTTTTATATAGCATACATAAAGGAATGTTAATATTCTGTAGGTGCTTCTCCAATTTACTTAGTATATTTAACAATTCTTTATAGGACTAGTGATACTGTCAAATGATCTAAAAAATTCATTTTCTGCTAACATTACTACAACAATGGGAACAAGTTCTACTAAACAATGCCTTGAAACAACACATGAATACACAGAGAGATTAGCTAACTATTTGAGAATGAATATAGATTTATATATTGCTTTTTTGAAAAATTAATAAATAGATGTGTATTACTCTATATTATCTATAGTAATATTGGCATCAAAAGAACAGTTTTTTCTGTGTTGAGTTGCTTATTTATTATATCAGGAAGAAGGAAGTGAAATAGTAACATCTAATCCAGATAAGTCATTGTAGCTTTATTTGATTTGCAAAATTCTTGACTTTAACAAACAGATTACCGATCTAATATATAGAAAACTGTATCCAGGATTAGCTTATTTCCAATTGGATGTTTACTCTGAGAACTGAACAAGAAAATCTGACATTCACAATTCTGAGCATAAATGAAATGTTAATATTAAATAAACAAATAATAGTTATCTTAATTATATAAAGAAACACCAAATTATAAATTGAATTATAATAAACTGTATTTGGCAAAGAAATTTCAGGAAAAGGATTTTGGAATCCATGTTCCAATATTGAAACCAATATAGATGTACAGGAACTTTATGAAAATAGTATGAGTGCAAAATTCAAAATCATTACACTACATACTTGAATCTTATAGTTTAATATAAGTTGATTTTTCATAGATATCTGTATTACACAGGATATTCCTAAAAGGTCTGGCTAAATTTAAATCACAGTTGCTATTCATTAAAACAAAGAAAAAAGTTAATATAAACATGGGTCCAGAAATGTTTTTTTTTTTGAGATAACATAGAATGTAGTAAATTGTGATTTGCAATTAACTGTAAAAAAATCAACTGTATATTAATCACAACACTTTGCAAGCTACTGGGAGAGTATGTGAATAACTGAAAATAACCCCTGATCGTCTGAGGAAGAACTGAACAAACAAAAGTGGCATTTCCTATAATTGCATATAGTATTGGTTAACATTAACACAAAGATGATATTCTATCTCTCTTTCCCCTACTAATACTATGGTAATAGACAAGTATTTAAACTTATAGTATTTGCAAGACATACAGCTCTATTAGCAAGTATAAATTTATTTATTATGGTATAACGTTTTCGGATCTTTCTACGATCCCTCTTCGGTACCATTCATTTATCCTTACACCATAACTAAAAGAACATTATAAAATAGAATATACATTTTTTAAAAAACACGTTAACAGAACTATTTACACAACGGAACCATTTCCGTTGTGTAAATAGTTCTGTTAACGTGTTTTTTAAAAAATGTATATTCTATTTTATAATGTTCTTTTAGTTATGGTGTAAGGATAAATGAATGGTACCGAAGAGGGATCGTAGAAAGATCCGAAAACGTTATACCATAATAAATAAATTTATACTTGCTAATAGAGCTGTATGTCTTGTAATTGGTTTAAAGCAAGTAGTTTCCTATAATCTTATAGTATTTGTTAAATTTAGTTCAGATTTTTCTCTCTTTTGTTGCATATGCAACATATGTATTTATATCCTGTGCTATCTTGAAAAGAAAATATTTCCACAACCATGTTTATATGGATTTTTTTGCTTTGATTTGATGAATAGTATCTGTGATTTAAATTTGGTCAGACCTTTTAGGAACACCCTGTATATGTTCAATTTAAAAAGTAATCAAACTTTGATTATAAGGATGAATTGATATTAACTATGAAAATGCTCATTCAGCAGGAAAAATATATCTTTTAATTAGATTAAGTAGCTTTTAAGTAGACACAGAATTAGGGTTAATGTTTTGATAATGTTTGTGGTAATGTTTTGATTTAGAACTAGAAAATTATTAATTTAGCAGCATCAACTCAAGATGTATTATCTTTAACATTAAAAATTTGTCAAAGATAGTCTAGAACAAATAATTTTTGAAAATCATTTTTTGTACTTTTACTTTATTTAAGATTTAAAAACAAATACTTTTTAAATTTTTAATAAATTCATAATTTCATAAATTCAGTTCATTTTTAATAATTTCATTCATTCATAAATTCATTTAAATTTTTTAATTATTGTGATATAATTTTCAATATATTAATTTTTTTGAAGTTGCTTATACTATTAACATTTGACAAAAAAATTAACTTTTAGATAAATAAATACAGGTTGTCCTTGAATTATGACATATTCAGCTCAAACCTCAACCAAATTCATCATAAGTTGGATTTGATTGGAAATTGAAAATGTCCAAAATTTATGGATTTCATTACTAATGTTTATGAAGACAGTATACATCAGTGGTTCTCAACCAGTGATACATGAGACATGGCTAATGGTATATATATATATAAAATATATAATCTTGACTTCCTATTTATATACAAAGCATATTTTTGTTGGCAGTACTGAAATTTTTGAATTTTGATTTTGGTAGTATGTATTTATGAAAAGGTTGAGAACGGTTGCTATACATTATCATAATTAACATAAAGAACACAACAAAACTACAAGTATTGGACACAAAAAAAGGAACACCTTTCATATATCAGATCATTGGGTCAGGGACTGAAATCCCTGAAATTTCATTGATCTAATCACCAACTCCTGACTTAAGTCTTAAGTACATCAATGTCTTAAGTACAAATAATTATAATTCGAGACAGTCATAAATTGAGGACAACTTGTAATTTCTAAAATTAATAATTATTTTAACTTTTTATTTTTACATATTTATGTTTTGATATAATTTATAGCAATTTTATTATATATTATACAATAATAAAATTTCAGTTTGTTCTGATGAAAATAAAGTTCCACAAGTATGTAAAACTGAATGCATTAAAGCTATTTGTCCTCAACATCCAAATGCCATATGTATTGCTGATCCTTGTAATGAATGTTCTGTTATTTTTGTAAATAAAAATGATGGAGAAAAAGTGAACTGTGAAGGTAAAATTTTATTTTTATAGGTTAGATTATTTTTACTTTGAAATTTTGAATTATTTATCATTATGAAGTTTTTCACATTTCATATCAAAATATTTTTAAATTCAAAACAGTTTTGATTGATAATAGAATAAAACAAAGTATCAAAGCAGTCTTAATTGATGATATAAGATTTGGTCTTTTACATCATGCAGTTTTGTCAATAACAGATTTAGACAGATTTTAGAAAATAATTTTCATCTTTTACAATACACCCAATTCTGTTTTTACATGATAGATAAGTTTCCACAAAATACGTTTAAAAAATACACTGTATCTATGAAAAAACAGAAGATTGGTTCCTGACCTAAAAAATCAGCAAAAATAATACAATAATTCATAAGAGAAATCATGTTAGAATCTTATCATTTTTATAATGCATGCACTTTTTATTTCATAAAGTTGCACATGTATATAAAAATGTATTATATGAAGTAAATTATCATCTGAAAAGAAAAATAACATGTTGCTAATTCATAAACATAAGAATTAGGCAAAATAATTTGAGTTACACATAACAAGATTTTATTCGTTATCATCTGAAAAGAAAAATAACATGTTGCTAGTTCATAAACATAAGAATTAGGCAAAATAATTTGAGTTACACATAACAAGATTTTATTCGTTGTCCCTTTCTGACAATAAATACATATGTTTGCGTAAGACAGCAATATCATTGCTATCACTAGAAATATCTTGGTCATTGTTGTCTTGCTCCATTGGTGAAATTCTTTTTGTGATCTCTTGAACAAAATTACGCATCACTCTCCTTTAGTGCCAATATTTCAGTGATAATAAGAACGAATTCAGTTATTAATCATTGTGTTTTGGCTAGGCCAATATATAATTCATTGTAAGATGCCATTAATGGCTTCAGATCATGTTGAAACTTTCCAGCCTGTTCCTCATTAGGATCATGTTTGACAAAATGGTTTGAAAATTATAACACATCATTTATTGACTTTTCAACAAAATTAATAAAATAAAATTTGTGTACACATAAATTTAACTTTTAATAAATAATACATAGTTAACACTCTCAGTTAAAGTGAAAAACAATAATTTATTGCAGAGTACTTTCGGTTTTTAATAATCATCATCAGTACAAATATTACATCTTTAAAACAAAACAAGATGGAATGGTTATAAATATAAAATTCTAGAACGATTTAAAAATAAAATTAGAATAAAAATTAGAACACAAATGGAATGGTTATAAATATACAATTCTAGAATAGTTTAAAATTCAAAATTCTTTATAATTAGAACATATTTAAAGTTTAAAATAATAATAATATACATAATGTAATTCAAAACTTTAAAATAACATTTTAAATAAAATAAAATAAAAACTAAAATAATAAAATAAAAATAAAATAAAATCCTAGAATAACATATTTAAATTAAAAATATGCAGAAAATTATAATGGGAAAAAACAAAGATATGATAAAAGAAATAAACTTATGTAATCAATGAAAAAAATAAATACTGTGCTATCATGTCTATGTATATGCAAAGTCCAAATACCTAAATATGTACTAGGAAACTCCATTGTGGTGGGATGACTTCTGGTATATTATCATTGACAATACACATAGTTCTCTTTGCCTGCAGTATCTCTATGCTTTCTGCATATCTTATTTCATGCACATTATCTATGCACTTTAATAAAACTACCTCATTCCACAATATATTTAAATTACATTCATATGCTTTTCTTGCTAAAGCAGTAGTGAGTCTGCCATTAATAATATCTTTCTTATGTTCATTTATCCTATACTTCAAAGATCTAACAGTACTGCCTATATATGCATGATACGAATTATCATCACAATCTAAGAATGGAATTAAATACACACCTGCAGCATCATATATGGATATCTTCGGCTTAAAATTACATAGTAATCTATAAATGGTTTTACGGTTGCTGTAGGGGAGCACATAGTTATGCCTTTTGAGGGCCTTATGTATAGGATCAAAGACATTGTGATATGAAATTGCACTTAAATATTTAAGTTGGTTATTATCAATATCATGGTTATTACAATGTATGTTATGTCAAAAAAGTAAACTATTCAAGATACCTTCTATAAACTTACGGTTGTAACCATGCATATATGCTTGTTTTAAAATAACATGATACTCATTATCTATATCATCTTGCAATAAACAATGTGTAGACATACGCTTTAATAGAAATCTAAAAGCTGATATTTTATACTTATACGGGGTGTTTGCCCAAGACAGTATAAAAACAGGGGCATAAGTCAGTTTACGGCAAGAGTGTCAAACTCGCAGCCCGCGGGCTGCATGCGGCCCACAATGACTATTTTTGCAGCCCAGCCAACAAAACGTACACAATAATAATAATGACCATATTTTGTTCAATGTTTGCACGTATGTAGAGAAACTATGCACAGGCGTACCATTCATCCACCCCATTAATATTAGCAGCTTATATTTTAGATCCAATATTATTATCAGATCCAGAATTAACGACGCTCACCTTGGATCAATTTTAAAAGTAATCACTGCGAGCAATGTTTCTTCCGAAGCAGGAAAGATAATAGCAGAGAAGAGATGCCAAGTGTCAGGAAGAAAACATTAAATTGTCCTTGTCCTTTTTTATTTCTGTACTTTTCGAAATAAATTTATGTTTCTATGAATATTGAAGTTTTTTTTGCAGCCCACCTATACTCAAACCTTTTTATTTTGGCCCATGCTAGCCTTTAAGTTTGACACCCTTGGTTTACGGTAAACATCAGTTATGATATTATCATCAAGGAGTTTAATTTGCACATCTAGGTAATGAACATTATTTGTAGAATTTTGCTGTAATTTCAGATATAGGCCCATGGTATGATCATTAAAATGTTCTAATATGTCATCTATATCAGAATAACCAGGTGTTTTTCTTGAAACCAAACACTCTGATTTTTGGCATCGAGCCAATTTCTGATGCATCTATCACGTCAGGAATCGTTCCTCAGGAATCGCTTGCTATGAAAATTTATTTTATATTTTTAATTCTACCGATATTTATTTATCTACGAAAATTTATTTTATATTTTTAATTCTAACGATATTTATTTATTATTGCATCCAAGAAACAAAAAAACGATTAGACACACAAGATTATTCGGATTTTCATTCTGGTGTAATTAAATTTGAAAATAAAAAGATTATTGGATTTTAATTTGTGTGTTTAAATTTGAAAATAAATCACTGACAATTTACATCAAAAGATGTGTGAGAAACGGAAATTCTGTTGTTGCTATAGCGACAGCGTAGAAACGCAGACGTGCCGCAATTCGAACATTTTTAAAAATGCCGAATATTATTTACAACGTTACTGAACGAGTATGGATGGTTCGGGCACGTAATTCAGGCTTATCCTATAGGCGCATGAGAAATCATTTTGCGGTGCTGTACCCTGGAAGACCTATTCCATCCGTCTCTACAATTAAATCTGTTGTTGAGAAATTCCAAAAAGATGAAAATGCCAATCCAGGTTTGATACCCGTTCATCACCCAAGTCGAGCTTTGAAAAACTTGCTCAGTAATTAAAACCCAGAATTTCTTGCGCCTCAATCGCGCATAAATTGCACGTCAGCATGAATTTCTTGCGCCTCAATCGCGCATAAATTGCACTTCAGCAAATCATCCGAGATCGGAAGAGCGTCGTGTTTTGGAAAACATTAAGAGAACCAATATCTTCCCGTACAAAAATCAATACCATCAAGAACTTCTTCCAGGTGATGATGATAGAAGAATATTATTTGGTGGGAAGATGTTGTTGGACTTGTTGTACAATTATGGTAATTTGCTCTATAAACTGATTGTTACAGTTCTACATCGATCACGCTCCAAATCGCCAAAATGTTTGGTATTGGGCAGCAGATAATCCATACCAGATATCAGCTATATGCACTCAATATCAAAAAACTGTAAATATTTGGGCAGGACTGGTGGGCGACCAAGTAATTGGGCCATATTTTATCTCAGACCGACTTACATAAGACGTCTATCTGTCTTTACTATGTGATCACATTTTACCTGCAATTCAACAATTGGGAAATCAGGTATGTGAGGCCCGCACGGCCCGCTGAGCCTGCAAGATAAGATATTTAACAGCTCAACAGGCGAATAGCCTTTCAGCGGCACGTGGTGCAGGTAAGGACGGATAACAAGATTTCAGACACAAGGATGGACTCGGAGACAACGTTTGTATGAACAAACATCTTCTTTTATTGGAGAGAGAGATTTGATACAAACAACAAACCCGACAATCAAAGTCGGAGGACGATACCTTAACTGTCAAGAAGAACCTCCGGCATAAGGTCACAGGGTCGGCTGGATGGCTTCTTGGACAAGTTGAAGAGTTCAGTTTTCAGATGACAGGAGTCTTGCTGGATCAATACATAGGACTGCTGATAAGGAATCTTTTCCAACGTAAAGTTCGTTAGGGCAGCTGACGAGTGGCGACCAGTTCGCTGCAGCGACGATGATGGCTTCTCTCCGAGATCGAGATCGGGAATTGATGAGCGGTATACAGTGCGACGATCGATCTCTGTATTGGGCGAAACTGATTCTCTTCTTGAGTCCAAAAAAGGGGCGACTGTCCTCTGGCTCGGGCTGAAACCAACTGATTTCTCTTCTGTCCCAGTCCTCTCTTATCCTTCTTGTTAAACAATAAACATATTTTCCCTTTCTTCCAGGAAGTTGCTATAACAAAACGTGACATTTAGCCCAAATGTTTGGATTCCAATCGTTTCTGACTATTGTTTGTTATTTCACCTGCAGGTGGGGTCCATAGTCCTTGGACATCTGCACGGACACAATCCTTTGCTCGTGATACGTATTTTCTTTTATTTTTGGAGATTTACAATGCTGGGAATGAAGTTCTGCATCGGGTAGTGCAATTTAGTAGATGCTTCGACTATTGTTTAATATTCTTTCGGAGGTGGTGGAGAATGGAGCACCCCGGACCAGCTGGAAGAGAGACACCCTCGCCCGATGTTTATCCCTAAATTGTCAACCCCGCTAATTTACGATTGGGCGTGAAGCGATATTCTCCAGCGGGCACCTGGGTTCCTACAGGTATGTTATACGAAATTGTTCCACCAGTGTTTCTATTATTTTTACAGTTTTGTTGTTACAGTAATTTCATTAAAAACTATGCACAAGTAATAATTCATATTGTTCTTTTATGTCACAATAGGAAGATATGTGGTTTCTTCAAGACGGAGCACCAGCACATAACGGTGGCCGTGTTGTCCTGTA
>AYEL01080271.1:0-12421 GCA_000484575.1 Olivierus martensii
AATTATTTAAATATGTTAATTCTTTATTCTATGATTCTACTGTTTAAAATTTGTTCGATACTGGTATGAGAATTATGGAATGCCTTCTTAAGTATTGTAGAACTGATGATGGACTCTAATCAAGTCCGAAAACGTTTTTCCTGATTAATAAATCTGTGAATACCTTGCTTATAGTGCTGTTTTATTCTCCTTTTGATGATTAAAGCAAGTGTTTGTGATAGTTTTGGTTATCATTTCTCTATTTTCCATATTATAATAGTTTCTTATAGAAACTATACAGGTAGATATAATCTTATAATAGTCCTTGGTATTCAAAACTTGATTATTTTCATAGCATATTTGCTTGAAATATTTTATTTTTTATAAAAAATATAGTAAAACTATCACTTACCACCTTTGGGATCTAGGTTCAATTTCGGATGATCACCTTGGAGCCCAAATTATTTTATAATGTTGAAGATATAGGATCAAATCTGGACAATTATGCTATCTTAAAGGATTAAGTATTTCATTTCTATTATTACTATTAAAATTATCATCATTTAATAACCTCATCATACGTTTGAGGACTATCTGTACTTCAATTTGAGCCATTTCTGTATTGTGTTGCTTTTTTAAAGAAACTATGCAAAGCAAGATCTGGGTATACTAAATAATGTTGTTAATGTCTATTATTTATATTAACATTAAATTATGAAGCAATAAAGTCTTAATATATTAATTGTAAGTAATGCATTATGATATTAGCAATACATCTTCATTGGGAATATATTATAATAGTGATGTCTTTAAGGTCAATTGAATAATGATTTTTAATTGATCATCAATAATATTTCAATTTTTTAAGTTTATCAATATAGAACAAATATTTATCTCATTAATAAGTAATTCTTTAATAAAATATTATAAACAAGTTTTCAATAAAGCACAATTAAATTTATTATAAAAGTATATTTTTATACAAAAATATTCTTTCATCTCAATTTTTAAACAGTATCTCAAGAAAGAGTATTTATTGGAAAAGTAGATCTTATAAAAAATTCGTATCACCATTGTACTATAAGAACATACATAAAATAATACTGCTTCTATTTGCGGGATATATCTCCAGTATTAAATGGTGCAAGCGCAAACAAAAAAATTATTTTATTACCATTAAAACAAAATTAAAGTATTATTTATACAAAAGAACTTACTATTGAAATATGACCCATAAGAGCCAATCTGGCTCCCAGAGGAAATACAGGACGTGTTCCATCCAAAGAAAATGACTGTTCTAGTGTTTTAATTCTTCCTTTTTTATCCTGAAATTTTAAATAATTTAAAATTGTATAATTTTAGAATTTGCTGAAAATACTTTTATAATGAATATTATTAAAATTTATTATGCTTTTCATTGAAAATTATTTTATAAAAATTAATTACTGATATATCAAACTTACATTTAACAAAATATAATTAGTTTATATAAATATTATATCTGTTCTATTTAAAATGCAAATCCTGGAATTTCACTTTCAATCAGTAACATATTAATATTCATAATTTTATTAAAAATTTGATTATTTAGATAAATTGTGTTATTTTCATCATTTTTTAAGACATCTACTTGAATTTTTGAGAAATCTTCCTCTTATCACAATTCTTGCATGTTATAAACATATTTCAATTTTTGGCAAATTTAGGCCAGCAAAAAAATTTAATTTTATATATTTCATTTTCCTTTTTATAAAAAAGACACGTTATTTTTAATTTTAATTGAAAAAGTTTAAGTATTAAAATTAAAAATAATATTTTGGAGATATCAGGGATCAAAAGATATTAATTGAGGGGCTTTCTGTTGTTCCAAATAGTCAATGTAAATTCTTATATCCTATCTGGCCCTTACAGGACTACCGTTGAAGCTATAAGGACTTGTATATCAATATCAGACATACTATAGAAGTATGTTTCTTACATTTTCATTACTAGGGAAGAATCAGCAGACCACATATAAGGGTTCTGTGAATAAGGATGATTAAAAATGTTGGATGATGCATGCCCATAAACGGAGAGAAGATTGCATAATTAAAATTAAATCCTATATTTATTAGTACCAGAATATTTTGTGTTCAGAGAGATATTCTTTTACAAATGTTCCGCTTTCATCAAATAGAGAGCACCGACAGATGGTAAATACCTTTGTTGGGAATGTCAAGTCTAATATGTGATAAAGCTAGCATCATTTCTTCATCAATATTCCTAAGTCTTTTGCATTTTTTAGTTTTTATGTTCATTAATGTTGAAAAGCCTAGCTCACACAAATATGATGTCAAAAACTAGCAAAATCTTAAATGCTATTATGGGTAAGTGTGCTTAACAGTTTATTCGAAAATGCAAGTTGAATCTTGTCTACATTATAAAATGCATACTGTGCAGTATGCTAAAGTCATTCAAGTAGGTGTCGCTTTCATAATTTCGCGGAACACTTGTAACATGTTCGCAGAACACTGGTTAAGAATCATTGATCTATAGATTGACCAATTTTGAACGATATCATTTTTGTCTTAGTTTAATGTTTGTCAAAATCTTACCATTATCTTTTTCTTCTGTTCAGTATCTGAATGATACTATAATTAAAGGTGGCAAAACTAAAGTGTAAGATGCTAAACAAGATGGAATAAGTGAGAAACTCTCCTGGCTGCTAAGGTGACCTAAGGAGAATTGGACTGCCTTGGTGGCTGGAGGATGGAGTCCCATAGTTGTGTATAAATATTGAACAACATTTGAATAGGATCAAAATTTTTAATACTCTATTATTTTGAATATAAGCTGCACTTTTTATTCGGATTTTTAAGACGTAAAATTTGGGTGCAGCTTAAATGAATATTTTAACATCTTATTTCTGCCGATCTCCAATATTCAGGTTTTTGCTTTATTATTTTAACATCTTATTTCTGCTGAGCTCCCACTCCCCAACATTCGGGCTTTTGCTTTACGTTCTATGTATGCGCATAGTATTACGATTGTTGATTATAATTTATTCGGTAGCTTATTATGTATATTAGTACCTATTAATAAATAAAACTTTCTTATTTTTCAATATCTATTATAAAATAATTTTTTTTCCAGTTTTCCAATTTATTTTTCAATACTTATAATAATTCGTTTTTATTTTTTTCCAATTTTCCAACTTTGAAATCCTACTGTGGCTTTTTTTCCCGATTTTTCAATTTTAAAATCCTACTGCGGCTTAATTGGAGGCAGCTTCAAATTTTAAAATTCTACTGCAGCTTAAATTCGAAGTAATACGATATTTTATTTTCAATACCTATTATAAAATCATTTTTATTTTTTCCAATTTTAAAACTTACTGTGGCTTAAATTCGAAGTAATACAGTAATATTCAAAAAGAAAATATCCAAAAACCATGAGTCTGATAAATTAAATTCACAGCTTGTATTTAAAATTTTTGCTTTATTTATATTAGAAAAGAAAATGATTAATATAGAAAACAATTATTTTATCATCATCAGTTTAGAAACTAAGCAAACATAAAATTTTAAATCAACTGCTTTCTTTTTTTTACTTTTTTGTATTTTTACTTTAATGTGATAAAAAAATATGGCTGATTTATCCAAAATGAGAGGCAAACAATTTTAATTGACAAAATATTTAATAAAATTGTTACTCCACTTTAAAAAATGCATTTTTTTTACCAGGTTTTATCATCTTTCATCAGTTTCTACAGACTGAACTATTTATAAAAAAAATGTTACAAATTATAAATTTCACAATTAAACATTTAACAATACTTTGTCTTTTTTTATTTTATTATTATTTTACAGTAAAGTGGATGGCTTCTGTTATCACAGTAAAGTGGATGGATAATATTATCTACTAAAAACTATTCAACTGTTCATGGAATATTTTAAAATTAAAAATGATTACAGCACATAAAGCAGGAATACTAATATATGTATAGAAATAATGCTAAAATTATACACAAAACAATGTTTATTCAGTTTATTCAAAGCACTTAAACATTGTTTGGTGTATAATTTTAGCATTATTTGTATACATATATTAATATTTTTGCTTTAAGTAGTGTAATTATTTTGAATTCCTAAGAAGCAATGTACCAGGTGTGTAAATATGAAACCGGAATTTGCCAATAAATGGTGCCACCTGTCAATGTAAGTTTCATCAAACTGTAACAATGACGCATCATCGGCGCCATTGTTTTCTTTTGACATCTGTCAACAACATCCAATTCATAACCATACAAGTTTCATACAATAACGCATGTTTTTTACGTGCTAAAAATGTTGACTTTTGTGCCTACATGTTACGATTTGTGGACATCATTGATTTTTTGAAGAACAACAAATCATTTGAAGAAAACTGTTGCAGAATCACATCGAATGCTTGTCAAAGCTTATAGTGAGCATGCTCTTGGTAAATCACAATGCTAGGAATGATTTAAAAAATTCAAAAGTGGTGATTTTGACGTGAGAAACGAAGAATGTGGAAGACCACCAAAAAAGTTTGAAGACAGTGAATTGCAAGCATTGTTGGATGAGGATGATGCTCAAATGCAAAAACAACTCGTGGATCAACTGAATGTGTCACGAGAAGCCATCTCCATATGCTTAAAAGCCATGGGAAAGATCCAAAAGCTGGGAAAATGGATTCCGCATGAACTGAATGAAAGATAACAGGAAAATTGAAAAACCATTTACAAAATGCTGCTCGCCAGATACAAAAGAAAGTCATTTCTCCATCGAATTGTGACTGACGATGAAAAATGGATCTATTTTGAGAATCCAAAGTGCAAAAAATCTTGGCTTGTGATCTATTTTGAGAATCCAAAGTGCAAAAAAATCTTGGGTTGATCCAGGACAACTATCGACATCGACTGCAAAGCCAAATCACTTTGGACGGAAGACAATGATCTGTGTTTGGTGGGATCAGAAGGGTATGATTTATTTTGAGCTGCTAAAACCTGGTGAAATTGTAAATACTAAATGCTACCAACAACAAATGATCAACTTGAATCAAGCTTTGCGTGAAAAATGACCAGAATATGATAAAAAGCAACACAAAGTGATTTTGCTTCATGATAATGCACAATCACACAAAGCTGGTCCAGGAAACGTTGGAAGCACTTAATTGGGAAATACTTTCGCATGAGGCTTACTCATCAGACTTGGCCCAGTCCGATTTTCACTTATTTGCATCGATGGAGTACAGACTTGCTGAGGAGCGCTTTACTTCCTACAAAAATGTACGAAACTGGCTCGATAACTGGTTTACCTCAAAAGACGAACAGTTTTTTTGACGTGGCATCCACGCATTGCCAGAAAGATGGGAAAAATGTATAACTAATAATGGGCAATACTAGGCTCTATTTTTTGCGTCAGGTATAGAGCTTCAAAATCAAATGTGGTGAATGTGTCATTCGCGTCTATTTTTAGCTTTCTAATCCTATCTAAGACTGTAGATGTTATAAGGGTGGAGTTTTTGGTGCTCCCTAAAATGCTATTGCATCACGTGGCTATAGTTTTTTCTAGATAATAGGTTGGTGCCAGTCTTTTTTCGACTATCGGTCTGATGTCCAAAGGTGTCTTGTGGATTTTAATTAGAGCAAAAAGTCTTGGGCTCGCCGGCGCTTCCTGTTTACACACATTCCAAACTTGTGGGAAACATCTGTGTCTAGTTAACTTATCGACTTTGTGGGCTAGTTTTTCTGTTGGGTCCTTATGTATTTCAACTGCCCCGGTTTTGTTTATGTACTCTAACAGGAAGTTATCATACAGAGCTCTTGTCATGAGTACCATCTTCTTGGTTTTATCTTCCCTGGTGATGATATAGTCCATCTCCTTAAGCCATTGGACTGTTCTTTTGATGTCAGATGCCTCCTGTGTAGTGTCTGCCGTTTTCCTTGCATTCTGCTTGCCTAGTGATTGTCTTAAAAAAGTCCATCTAAGGTGCTCTTTTTCTATGTCATCATTGTCTTGTATAAGTTGTTCAAATAGCGGGATGTCGTCAACAAGATTTGTTTGCCTTAACAGTGCACAGGCTGGGCCCTTCTTAAGCAAGTTTACAGCATATGGTGGGATGCTCAAGTCTCCTACAATTGTCAGTACCTGGTTGAGGTCAAAGCTCTTTCTTTTGTTTGGCGTGAGCTACACAGAGCTACAAATGGCAACTTAGATTAATAAATCTTTTTTCTACTGCAATTAGTGCTATTTTATATTCTTTCATAAGTATATTGGTTAAGCAGTATTTTGGACTCTAAAAAGTTAATTGCTGTACAGAGAGCTGGGATATTTCGCCAGGGTGTGTGTTTACATAGGTCAGAGAATGTGTATGGTCAGTGACACGAGTTAAATTATAGCCCTGCACAAGACAGACAATCTGTTCTAGTTGCTTACATCTAAAATGTTACATAAAACAAATTATTTGTCAAAAACGTAAGAATACACATGGATGCATTAAGGTAACAAATTTTTGGTCCAAAAATGTAAAAAGTAAAAAATGAAAAACGTAAAAATAAAAAAAAACGCAATAATAATAATTACAAAACATAAAAAACAAAGGCATAAACCCGAAAAAATTAAAACCATTAAGTTTGTTTACATAGGTCAGAGAACGCAGATTTTTATGAAAAACGTAATAAAAATAAAAAATAATAATTACAAAACGTAAAACAAAGGCATAAATCTGAAAAATTAAAACCATTAAGCAAAAAATCCAGAACACTATGAGCAGCATGCAGGGGGGGGTAAATGTCTCCCATACAACAACATGTGCTAACCACAGTCCATTGTCCAAAGCCATGTGTCGGAGATTGTAACAGAGTCATTACAATTGATAACGTGTTCCGAACTGGCTCCTTCCGAAATAAAAAGAGGCTCTGTAACAAGCCCCATAATACCTCTTTTATAGTTTTGGATGATCTTGGCCCTTGGCCAGTCTATACGCAGGTCATACTCATACACACTTGTCCTAAGCGCTGTGTTGGTTTTGAATTTCTTAATGTCCTGCTGATGCTCCTTAATCCTAGTGCACAGATTGCATATAGTCCAACCAATGTTCAATTTTTCCCTGCTTAGGGTGTTATTCTTAACAGGTATCTGGTATACACCAGACAAAAACTGGGATGAATAGGTGGTTTGTCATTCTGCAGGCACTGGAAGATTGTGTTGGCCCTTTTAAACGTGATCCTCCTTTCACCAATCCTTTCCAACAACCTACGATTTTTTCTCACAGGTGTACAATATGGCAGGGCTGAGAATCACCCTGTCTTTGCTAGTTACGCCCTGCAGCTTGGCTGTGAAGCTTGCTTTCTTTCTTCCACATGCAGCACACGCAAATTTGTTTAATGTAATATTTTGGATGTAAGCAACTAGAACAGATACTTTGTCTTGTGCAGGGCAATAATTTAACTCATGTCACCGACCATCCACATTCTCTGACCTATGTAAACAAGCTTAATGGTTTTAATTTTTTCGGGTTTATGCCTTTGTTTTTACGTTTTGTAATAATTATTATTATTATTATTATTATTATTCATGGTACTGCAATGTGTGCACAGCGTAACTCTGGGACAAAGCGCCATGTCGGACTCGAGTCAAGACATGACTACTTGTGAAACTTTGTGTTAACTAACTGTGCAAAGTCGCGGATTTTAACGAATGCAATACTATTAATTATAATCTATACCTAACGATTCTAACGACTCTACAATCCAGAGTTCGGCCTGAGCTCAGGTCTTAACTAAATTCTAACTTAAATATCATTAAACTCAAAAACAATCTAACTACAATTAACGTTCAACTGGCACAGCAAAACCGGAAATCGGAATTTACAACTAAAAGTACCGATTAAGCGTTAAAATTAGAACAAATCACGATGTTAGAAACTTACACTAATAAATTGAATAAATTCTCAAACAAGTTATATAATAAAAAAATATAAATTTATTAGACTCAAAAACACTTACAAAATGTTAATAAATGTTTAGACTTTACAAGATAAGCATCAAGGGAACTTAATCAAATAAATCTAGCCCTTGAATTACAACGGAATAATTTAATGATTAGAAATAATTTGAACTAAAGTTAGTGCCATCTCGTAATTATAATAGTAATTAATTTTACTAAATCTATGAGTGGCGCCATCTATTAATTAATAATTGAACTCAAATTTTTAATTAATTTATCTGAAGAAAAAATCTGCCTCGGCCCGGGATCGAACTGGGGACCTTTGGGATAACGTCCCAACGTCCTAACGGCTAGACCACCGAGGCCAACGAGCAGATTGATTCTTCAGACAGTTATATTAATTTAGAAAGACAATGATACCTTTTAGATTGGACTCTAGCCGACAGATCCACACCTGACTGGGCTACATCTAGCCACGGTTAATTACATTAATGATAATTCGGGTTCATTAATCAAATGCATGGCTGCTGGCTAATATTTTGTAAATTTATGTATTGCTCAGTGATCTAATTCTATCCATTATGCACATATTATTTAATTAATTATGATATATTTATTATATTGGACTATAAATATATTACAAAATATAAAATTATATGTAAAATTTGTTTATAATCAACTCCTATTATTATGTATGATAATATCTTCTTAAATTTAAATGTATACATGCTATTCTGTTCCATAATCATTCTATTGTTCTTTGTAAGTTCGTTTTAGTGAATTTTGCTGAAGATGACCAAAATTTGGTCAAAAACGTTTCAAATTGAATATAAATAAACTTGCTTCTGCTACATAGTGCTTTGTTTATTTTCTCCTATTCATATTGAAGATAGCATTATGTCATATCTTAAACTAAGTATTTTAAATACTTTAAATTTACCAAATAATTTTTATAATAAAGATCAACCTTATTTTTAGTGAAATTTTACTTATGTATATTTAAATGAGATTTATACAAATATAATGTCTTTAATAACATATTATTTTTGTTAAATTTATAATATGTGCTGAAGGATCATGGAGAGCCTCAATTGTCAGGAACAGCTAATGTTGTGCTAAATATTTTAGATGATGATGATCGTGATCCAGAATTTGAATTTTTTTTCTATAGCATACATCTAATAATTGACAAAACTGTAAGAAAAAAATAATCTCAGTTTTATTTTAAATTAATATGCTTTATTCAAAGATTCAAGTAATTTATTTAGTCTATTATATAATATTTTTTTTTAATTTTTAGGAAGATGGAATTGTAATAAGAAACAATAAAACTGTTGAAAAAATTTTAATAGGAAATTCAAAAAAGATTCAGTTAAATGACATAAAACCAAAAGAGATTCATGCTTTTGATCCTGATTTAGGAATAAATGCATCTATTTATTATAAACTTGGTAAAAGTAAGTGAAATTATTATTGTATTTTGCTTTTATGATTTTGTGTTTGTAGTTTTTATGATGCCAATTATCAAATGATTTAAGAACACAAATTGTTGCTATGAAGATATGCTAGAAGAGTATAGTATTGAAAGAGCCATTAATATTATGAAAACTAAAAACATTCTGTCAAATTATAAAATTAAATTGTTATATTTCATTAGCAGATTGTGTACTGTATGTTTTAAGTGTAAAATATACAACTGAAGAGCTCAATAAGCTAAAAAATGTTTTAGTAAATATCAAGGATAATTAAATTTTTTCCTACCTGAAAGCTGTATTGGTGGTGATAACTTAAAAATCTAAAGCAGAGGATATATTATTAAATTAATTTGCAATATTCATATTTCTTTTAAATTATTATTATATTTTATTATTCATAAAATTCAATTACCTAAATCAGGGTTCCCAAAGTGTGGCCCGTAAACCCTAGAAATGCAGCCCGTGATATCAGATCATTCGCCATCTTGAATTCATAGAGATAATTTCTATTTTTACAAAAAAATAAATAAATTTTATCATATTATGTTCAATTAAAATATTATGTTCATCAAAAATTGTTCAGTTAAAAAAATACATGTATAAGTGCTTCCAAATATGTTTTCATTATTTGGAAGCACTTATATATGTGAAAAAACTTTCTCAATCATGAGTATTAATAAGTCCAAATTGAGATCAAAATTAACTGATGAACTTTTACAAGTGGTGTTAAGGATACATTCAACTGACTTAGAACCAAGACTCAATAATATTATTAAAAAAAACAACAACGGCACAAGTTACACACTTCAGATTGATGAATTTATTATTATTTTCTTTTTTATTTGAAATTATTTAGTTATTTTTTAATTATTTTTGAAATGAGAACGATTATGCTATAAAATTAGTATAAATCTTTCCCTTGTGTCAAATTTTTTATCGATTTGAACATATTTTTCCTTAACAGTTTTTTGGCCCGCTAAATACTTTAGAATTTACAATTTGGCCCACCTAGGAAAAACTTTGGGAACCCCTGTTTTAGAGGATCTATTCTTCTCATAATAGTTTTTAAGTTGCTCATTTTATACAAGTATTTTTAGAACAGATTTTCTTCTTCTTTTAGCCTAGTTTCTTATTTTTTTATCAACTCTTAACTTTATTATTTCTAGGAGATTCAAATTTGAAAGTTTGCTAAAATATTTCTAAAAATGGAATCTCTTGTAGCTCATAATTGAACTGTTATGAAAAATTATTCTCCTAGAGAGTTTCTCTATCCAGAATACTATTTCTAGATTAGCATTTTGGGAATCTGAAATCCACTTCCATTCTGATATAGGCCTAGTCCATAAAAAAATGATAAACCTGTAATTAAAAAGGCTGACTGTGTTCAGAAATATAAAATCTTCCAAAAAACATTTTTTAATATTAAGAATATATTTTTGAAGGAAAATTTGAACAATAATATTTTTAAATACTATTTATATTTTAGGGGATCATAATTTGTAAGATCTCTCAGCTTTGGGATATAGGCCCTATATTCATGAAATTTGATTATTCTAAAATAAATATAAATTATATATTAGTATACTGTTTATTAATACATAATTTATAATATATGTACAGTATATTAATTTATAAATATGTTATAGTTATTTTGAATGCTCATTTTATTAAGATAGTAAATCATTTTTATCTTCTATCATTTAAAATTTATATAAGACTAACTTCACACCCAAAATTTTAAAGAAATTTATTTGAAATCAGAAACTTCAAATAAATATCTTTCCCGTATCAAAGTTAAAATCTTTAGTAAGGAAAAGAACTGTTTAACTTAATGTTAGCCTATTTCTGTAAGCGATTAGAAACCATAGAAACGTCTTTAAGAGCGGAAAATAAATGTTATCTAGAAATCCTAAAAGTATAAAATTAAATACTGTGCTGTTTTCGAAAGAATAGTTTTAAATTAGCACACATCCTAATTAAGGTTATTTACGTAATTTACGAAGAACTTTTGAGAAGCAGAATACACAATACTGTATTTACTTCTTAAATTCCGGCAATCATTCAGTGCAGAATATTATACCACACTTCATAATTAAAATTGATATTTCAAACTTAGTTTAATTATTATTGTTTAAAACAAAGTCAAATTTGTTGAATAGTTTTCACAAAATCTCTTTTTAAATTTATTTTCTATTCGAGATTTGTTAAATTAAATTATTAGAATAAGTGAATTGTTTTCTTAGTTTCATATTATTCTTTAATCGTTACTCGTAGTGTTTTCATGGTAATAAATTTATAACAATCAAAATCGCATTTAATATTTAATAGTGGGATAGAATCTTTAGATTCGACTATTGAAGTTATAATTATTCACGATTACATCGATAAAAATCTATCCATTTCCACATGATTTTATTTGAAGTAAGACACATAAAAGATTCGTAACTTGTTAGTTTTACCATCCAGGGGTGGCGAACCTTTTTCTGCTGGTGTGCCAAAAATTTAAAAAGTTATATTTCTTAATATACTAACGTGCCAGATAATTTGTTATAGGAATATATACAGTGAGTCTCATGGTTATTCATACAGATCGCCAAATCTCTATTTATCCGCAATTAAAATTTTAAAAGTTTTTGAATTTGTTTAGTTTTATTATCCATAATTTATTCATAATCTTAGAAAAAAGTTTACAGAAAATTAGTTTAAAATACATTATAATTAACGTGTAAAACATTTTTGAATAGTAACGTTCATAATTTAACCTCACACAGTTATTCGTACAGCGACTGTCCAATGAATTTAAAATTATTAAAAATCGTTAAATTCGTTAAAAACGGTTATAATTCCATCATTTCTTTTTTGACGATTGAAAGAGACGGGAAGAATCATTATGGGCCGAAAATCAAAGAATACTTCCATTGATTTAAGAAAACTTGTAATTTCACATTATAAAGAAGGAAAATCATTTAGAGAAATTGGTGAAATTGTGAAAAGAAGTCACTCTACAGTACAATGTAT
>AYEL01080272.1:0-16246 GCA_000484575.1 Olivierus martensii
GAAGACACTTTCCTCTCACGTTATTTCTCGCGTTCGAACAAGAAGCCATTTTAGCAAATACGGTAATCTCGTTAACAGACGATTTCTATCGCTAGATCTATATTTCTATATTGTCACCAGTACATTACTGAAATTATTTACAACTATAAAAAAGTACCAGTACATTACTGAAATTATTTACAACTATAAAAAAGTATTAAAAACCGTACAACTTGATTTGAAATTGAACCTATTGTAAAGAAAATAATTCTGCGATTTATTTTTGAAGCGGATAGTTACAACCAAAGATCGCACGACGTCACTATCAGTTGAGAGTGAGACGGAGTATAGTTCATAAAATATACAGTATTGTATATTCATTCGAAAGACTATTATTGTTGGACAATGTTGATAACATCTTGAGTAACATTTTTTCATTTTAATAATAGCTAATACTCCGTCTGAACCTCAACTGATAGTGACGTCAGAAAAGACGTCATTAACCGGCGAAGTGCTAAAAATGGTTTAATCAATACAGTACTAGCATCAAAAATGCATCGCTAAGTGCCATGCACTAGTATCAACTAGTTCATAAAATATACAGTATTGTATATTCATTCGAAAGACTGTTATTGTTGGACAATGTTGATAACATCTTGAGTAACATTTTTTCATTTTAATAATAGCTATTACCATATAAAATCACATTTTAACAGAAATGAATCAATGGATATGTTTTCAAATAAGTATTTTATCTGTAACAAAATATTTTTTTTCTTTGTTTTTATTTATTTATACAAAAAATAGCTATTTTGTTATCATTAGTAAAAGTTTTCCTATTCTTTTCATAAGACTTATTAGTATTTATTTACTCAAATAATGTAAATAATAACACTCAACGTAACAAAAGAAACTTTTAAAATAATACAATTATTAATTTTGATATGGTATCTCTAATTGAATCATAAATACCTCTGTTTAAAACATTCCGCAAAAATAGTAAAAATATTGTTCAGTAAATTAAACTTATACAATAGACTATTTAAATTAGAAGCATTTTATAAACTTAACACATTAATTAAAATACTAAACAAAACTTTTAAACAAATTGATGGATCTTCATAAAATTTAGGAACACTATCATACTATATCATTGAATAAGATTTTTGATACAATAATTAACTCTCTCTTTTTTTTTAACTATTTAAAACCGGCAAACATTCAAACTTGAGACTTAATTTTGAAAAATTTGAGTAATTTTTGTGAAATTCAGTGACCATCAGTATAACGGATTAAAATGTATATCATCAAAATCATTTAAGATGCTATTGATATAGAGGAAACTTGCCTAAATCGTATCCTCTAAGAAAACATGCTTATTACATGAAGAATAATAGAGAAAATTAATCAAAATTAGTAGTAATTAACTCTACTGTATATTAATAGAATCAACAGTTTTATAAACTTAAAGAACAAAAAATAATCAACTTCTATTATAGTAATTAACTCTACTGTATATTAATAGAATCAATAGTTTTATAAACTTAAAGAACAAAAAATAATCAACTTCTATTAAAAGCGATTTTTTTAAATGTGAAAAAAGTATGATTTAGGAGTAATGTCTCTAAATCGTACCATAATTATCCTAATTCGTACTTTGAGATTTAACAATTGCAACATCACATAAATATTAAAAAGTATGCCTATCTATTCCCACACAAAGCTCGTGTACCCATACTTTGCACTATGTTCATTGGCCACCAGGGCCGATTCAACATATGATCGAGCAACATATGATGGAGCGCCCACTCAGGGCGCCGAGTATCATACTAGGGCCGATTCAACATATGATCGAGCAACATATGATGGAGCGCCCACTCAGGGCGCCGATTTTTAAAGAGCGTAACCGGCGCTGGCGCATTTTGTGTTTTGTAATTATTATTGTAGTTGTCAAAAGACACAATTATATTTTACATATAATTTAAACGGTGCGTCCTCTCAAGTTTCGTTTGTGGACTGTATTAAGACCTGTCTCGTCCACATTGTATATTTGATTTGCTATGAATTTTTCTTTCTCAATAATACTTTCATATTTTTCAAAAACAAAAATCCATAACAGTTTTAGAATAGACTTAAGCCATGTGTAAGCTTAAATCGTATTGTTACGATTTAAGCTTCACACGGTGGTACGAAATAGGCACATGGTCAACTTGAATTCAGATTTACGGCGCTAGACTATAGGGCATTGACCGTGGATGTAAAAACGAGAAATAAATTTGAAAATAGACATAGTTTCATACAGAAATTTGTTTCACTGATTCTCGCGAATAGTAATTGTATAAAAATCTTTAAGAATCAATCAAAAATTTTAATGAAAAGTAACCAGAAAAACTTATCTTTCTTATATTTTTTCATGGAGTGACCGCACATGTCTTGGTTTGTTTACGAATGCATGGCTGATTGTTGTTTACACTTTCTACCGCTTACTGGTTAGCTTAGCCTCCTCAATCCTGGAGTTCCCTATAGGGAACATGTATATTTGAATTTTTTGTGCTTATTCTGTTTAATATTTTTCAATTTTTTCAACTAAATTTTTTAACTAACTTGTAAGTGTATGTTGATGTCTATGAAATTTTTTCATTATTCATGTAGCAGCAGTTTTGCCATACTTTGTTTGAATTATAGTATCTATTACAAATTCACATGTTGTTCTATGATTAAAAATAAGTTTTGTTTATTTCGAGTTTTTCTTGGATAGCTTTTCTCATATTTTGCATATAAATTCAAAAGATATGTATAAATAATCTAATGTATAAATTTTATTAATATTTACATTTTGCAATTGTTTTATTTACCATTAAATTACTATGTCCCTTATACAATAGGATCCAATGTTGCTTTCTTTATTAAAACAGATTTTGATTAATTTTGAAACTTTGAGTTTAATTTTGATATTTATTTTATAATATATTATTTTCTCTAATTTTTGAAAATCAAAACCACTGATAGAATGATGGTTGCTTAAAGACTCCACATTCAAAAGATATTTTTGTAGATGAGGAAATGCTACCATATTGGGGACATATTGCTGCAAGACAATACATCAGTGGAAAACCAAATTCATGCAGATTTTTAAAAATTTCTTTGCCACTGCACCAGGCACCAGATGGTTTATCATTAGATTTTTTTATACGAAGGGAAAGACCACATAATCATTGAAAACCTGGAATTTGAAGAGCTTGATATTGGAAGAAAGGCAGTGATGAGGTTAGCAAAAACTAGTCACAAGAATATACAGATATTTTATTTCTATACATCTTCATCTATTGCATAGTAATAATGGTATCCAGGGCACTGGTATGATTAAACTATCAGGAATTCTCCCCAAAAAATGTTGTACTCAAATCTAATGCTGCAATGAAAAGAGATGATCTTCGCTATCGGATCACCTGATCGGCTATCAATCATGTAATCCAATAGCGATGATGGCCAAATAAGTATAGTAAAGTATTTTGATAACAAAATTATAATTTTAGCTTCAATTGAGAGCTTACATTCTATTTTTCAAAATGTACTATATGGTCAAAGAAGAAAAGAGTGTATGAAGTTGACTGCCCATTTATAGTAAAATAATATACCGTAATTGAAAGAGGGATGATATTGTTTTTTTTAAATACACCAATTAGTTACTATCATATTGGTATGCAAACTAAAAAATGGATTATTAGAGTTATTATGTGTTTTGTTGATTTTGAAATTTGCTTTGATTATATTCAGTACAGAAATAAGCAAACATTGTACCAAACAGAAAGAGCAGTTATCTGGAATAGTCTTGAATTCAGAACTTCAATTACAGAAAATTTAATTTATTCAAAACAAAATGTTTCTGGCAATTTAACTGATGATACCTTAAGAAATTCAATAAAATCAGATTGTAAAAGGAGAAAACCAACTTCTCATCTACATGAACAAAAACGATCATCAAGGGCATAATAGTTACTAGAAATACTAGCTATGGAAAGAAAAAAAATAGATGCGGATTATCAGAATGCAAAAGTAAGAGTAAGATGCACAGTCTGCAATGTATTTTTCTGTATGATTAATAACAGAAATGACTTTAAAATTTATCATGGAAAAAAAATTATATGGATTATGATTTTTTTAAAGAAATGTTGGCAAAAAATGTTAAAAATAAAATAAAATGTATTCCAAACATTAATTTAAAATTAATTTCAAATATTTGTAAAGGATATAAATTAAATGAATTCAAGGGTTTATATTGTGTTTGAATTTTGTAAACACTGAGACCTATTTTTGTCAACAGATGACGCCACACTCCATTCAGGTAGAATACTATCTGGCGAGGCGAAACAAGCCCTTCCGCAGGCTGCCCACCCCTGCGGAGGGGTCAGCCGGATTGTGGAGGACGGGGATCGACGGGCCGGGACCCCATGATAAATATTTTCAAGGGGTGGGACCCGTTTCCCACCCCTGCAGAGGGGTCAGCCGGATTGTGGAGGACGGGGATCGACGAGTCCGGACCCAATGATAAATATTTTCAAGGGGTGAACCCAGGACTTCCTACCTCTGCGGAGGGGTCAGCCGGATTGTGGAGGACGGGGATCGACGGGCCACCCAGATCCCATGATAAATATTTTCAAGGGGTGGGACCCGAGATTCGAACATGGACCTCATGATAAATATTTTCAAGAGGTGGGACCCGGGACTCGAATGCACCCCATGATAAATATTTTCAAGGGGTGGGACCCGAGACTCGAACTGAACCCATGATAAAAATTTTCAAGGGGTAGGACTCGGGATTCGAACCCGGGTCTTCCAGAGTGGAAAGCCGAAGCGTTCCACGCGGCCAATCCGGCCGACCACTGAGACCTATTGTCCCTTATAAGGGACACAATTTTGTGCAACAACAAAAAACAGAAATTGAAAAAAATTTTTACACTTAGAATTCTAATAAGATGAGAAATAGTAAAAATTTGTAGTATACATTGCAAAATTTTTCTCAGGACTGAGAAGGTTAGGAGAAACAGCGAGAGTACGATTTAGGCAGTGGTACGAATTAGACAAGTTTCCTATCCTATAAATAACATTTGATTTTTTTATGGATAAAAGAACAAAAGAACAGAAAATAGATATAAAATAATATTTTGATGATATAAATCTGAAATTAAAAATAATATCGAAATCCCATAAATGGCAATCACACTACTATATATGTATGCCAAACGAAAACTCCTGTAAAATACCGTTTTTAAATAATCTTCTGGGTAGATCGAATTCTTTATTAAAGAAGTCACATTTCTAATTTATATAACTAAAACAGGCCAAAATCCCTATTAAAAAAAATTGATTTGCATGTATACCTGTCAAAAGACCGAAATTCTTATCATAGAAGATCCGATTTTTATTACTAACCGCAATTAAATATAGTGTACTACATCGAAATGCCGCGAAAATGACTACTTTTTAGTTTATCTCCATAATAACAGCGAATTCTCTATCAAAAGAGATTGCTTTTAATAAAAAAATTGAACAGATCTTTTAAACTGTTGGTTTTATATATTCCTATTAAAAAACTAAATTCCAAATAAAAATTCCGACTTTCAACGGATAATTTAAGAAAAAATTCTCAATAGGAAAAACTAATTAATGCCTGGGATATGCACCAGTAAATTGTTTTCGAAGATAAAGGGTCTAAAAGAGAGAATTTTGAAAATAAAGAAAAATATAAACGCTTAAAAATTCGGAGAACAATTTGGAATCTCAGCTATACAGCATTACATTTCAATGTTTCAAATATAACATGGAATTTTTGAGCATCGCCAGAGCTTGGTCAAGTCAGCAAATACCATCCTGTCCATTCGTTAAATCCGTTGCTGCCGGTTATTAATTTATATAACCAATTAAAGAGCTCGAAAATATTACAAATGATCGTTATTTTAGGATAATACTATCATATTAGGATAATACTTATCATATTATTTTAGGATAATACTTTAACCCCATCCTTCAGCCATCCGATTGACCCCATCATGGGTGTTGGCCAGGGCTCTATAAGTGGTCCCCGCCGGATATAGTATAACCTTCGTGCGATATGGCGAGTTAACCAAACTAACCTAGCCAAATCATAGAAAATGCCTAATAGACATCATTTAACTGATTCTTTGCGATAGTGTGCTGTTGGTTGGATGGTAATTGATTAAATCAATATCTTAAGGTAAAGGAAGGAGTTGATATTGCAGAAAATTGAATATATCAGAAAGGTGGTATCAAGGTTATGAATAACAGTTTCAGAATACAAGAAACATCGCTAGAAGATCTATTAAAAGATAGCCTCATGCTACAAGGTAGGAATATGACTATCATCTGGAAATAACTAACCGTCACAGAATTGTTTTCTACTTGTTTCCGAACTCTCTGAAAACCACTGGAAGAATTTCAACAAGAACTGTGATATGACTAGAAGGTTAACTTTAGGAATAGGCTTTTTTATAAAGAAATCGGCACACTCTCTGCCCTAATGCAAAAATGACTCGTTTTCGTCATTTAGGACACTAATATATGAGAAAAATTTTATTCACAAATAAGTCCAGATTCAGTTTGCAATCTGATTCTAGATGATGTTTTTATCAGGAGAGAATTTGCTAAAAGATATCAGTCATTAGAGAAAATGATCATTTTAAAAGTAGAGATCTCCTAGTATGAATTGGGATTACTATCAATAGCTGCACAGAGCTCCACATGTTTGAGAGAGGTATTTTAAATAGACAATGTAGTATTATATAGCAGGCCTGCCTTTTTATGACCGTGAGTTACTTTTCTCACCAGAACGATATAGCGATCTACCGATATACAGGGAATAAAAGTACAAAAATAGCAATGTCGTCTATATAATTCAAAATTTATCAAATAAAATAAACATTTCTTCAAAACATGAAAATAATTACGAATACATGGGTACATAAACAAAAATTTTAATGTGATATTTGGCACTGTGAGATTTTGAACCAAATTCAAACTTTGGATTATACAACGAAAGATAATCTTAAAATTTTTTACGAATATATTTTGTTGTGAATGTAAGTTCGATTTTAAATTTAATTTTTGCTCTGCTTATTTCGGAGTCGTTCGGATATTCATTTTTTTAATTGGAGAGCATTGTTCGAAAATGTCTTTCGATATTTCGTTTTTTGGAATAGCAATAACTGAATTACATATTAGACAAGATCATTTGTCATTAACCATGGAAAAAAAGAAATCATGTTCCCCATTCATCATGGTTTTGAGAAGTTTTAATTTTCTTTTCTACGCTCATAATTATGGTTATAAAAGAAAAAATATAATTGAATAAGTTTATTTTTTAATAAATTTAACTCTTTTAGTGCCGAACAATGATATATTGTCCGAATCTGAGTAATACAATAAAGAAAGAAAATACATTTGAATCTGTAAACGCATTTGTCCAACAAACTTTTGCTTACTTATCGAAATAATCTTCATTTATTGTTTTTGATATATTATTATATTCTACAGATTGATCTGATCTCAATTACTTTAATAAATGATAAAAGACACAAAGAACGAATACACTTAGGGATAACCTCACTTTTCTTGTTTCAACAAGAACACAGACCACCTTTACTACGTATTGTAAAGTGGAAGTTTAACAATCGAGTTGATCGGAAGCTTGGGATCGACTAAAAAGTTTGTCGAGATCGACTGGTTGGGCAACCCTGTTATATAGAGACTGTTCCTTGAAGTATATGTTCTTCTTTTATGTTGGTGGATAATAATGGCCGCCCACATAAATGTCGTTTTGTAGACCAATATCTTAATGAAAAGGAAGAAGTTGATCGAATTCGGGATTCCGGCAGCATAGTGCAAATACATCACCTTTGGATTTCGAAGTCACACAAGTTTTAAAATTTCTGTCGTATATTTATGGAAATAACATTTACATTTCGGTCTATTTGTGGGCTTTGGCATGCAAATCCCTCAAACTTAATAAATATATTGTATTGAAAGTTTGATGAATTAAAAATTTAGTTTATTTTTATTGTACCATCTTGCAAAATATCCTGCCGGCGGCCATGATCAAATGGATTGGTCAGCCAAATCTCCTGAACTAAATTCGATTGAGCATGCATAAGATGCTCTTGAAAGACACCTTTGGATTTGGTCAGCCAAATCTCCTGAACTAAATTCGATTGAGCATGCATAAGATGCTCTTGAAAGAGATTGTTGCTTTTATTCCTCCTCCCAGAAGCGTTATTGAGTATTAAGACACTCTTTTGTGTGAATAATTATTAATAAATATCTTCAGAATTTTTTGACAGTCTTGTGACCAATATTAGGAGGAACTGCACTCCGAGGTGATCATATTCCTTATTAAGATTAGTTATGATTTTTCCTAAATTTTATCCATTTGAAATTTAACTTCTCAATTTTTTTTAAAAAAACAAACGGAAGTCTTTTAATTTATGTGTTTATATTTGAGCAGAAAATAATGTTCAAGATCATAAAATTTCAATAAATTTCATTTAAAATATTTACGTATTTTGTTTTTGTATTTGTATCTTAAATTTTGCCCTTCAGTGTATGTTTGTAAAAGAAAGAACGCTAAAAATCAGTCTTGCTGGCTTTCGATAAAAGTTCTTCAAATATTCAAATATCATTCGTTTGGTTTATTTCAATTTATGAAATGAGGCTGATTCTGCAATAATTTATAATCAATGCTTTTTATAGCAAATGTCATTTCCAGTTAAATGAATCATCATACCTTGAACTTTTTTAATAATTGATTAATCATGTCTATTATAAAAACACATTTATGTTTAAACAATTCGTCCATATATTATTAGATAATTAGTATTGTTATAGTATTCTTAAAAAAGCGAATTATTTTTCCAAGATGGATATTAGTTTTTAATTAAAGTATAATATATTGTCCATGTAGATCCATAAGAAGAAAAAGCAGCCCTCTTATTTATTTATTTTTATTCAATCAATAAATTTCTTATTTAAAGAATTTAAATTTCTTACTTTTATTCAATCAATAAATTTCTTATTTAAAGAATTATTTTTGAATTACTTGCTGCTTGGATATAGTGGTATTTAGACATTTTGAAAGGATTAAAAATATAAATAACTTCATTAAACTGAGTATATGAGAATTTCAGAAATGTAAAAATGTCACGAAGAAACCATAGGGTTCATCGTTATCTTTATTATAAATGATCTTTATAAATAAAGTTTGTATAAAAGTAATATATGGAATGTTTAAAGCAGGGGTGGGCAAATTTTTGGGAGAAAGGGCCATCTCGTATCAATGAAATAGAGCCTAAGGCCGCGTCCCGGGTCTGGCATCTACTGAAAAATTTTTTGAGGGTTCCGGGCTAGGCCCAGCACCCCAAAAAATTTTTCATTAGACTTCACAATCTGGCCCCTTTCACGGGGGTGTAGCCCAACGTTGGAAGTAATCCTGACCTTTAGTAATTTATCTCATTGGAAAGGGGTGTAAAACAAAATAGCAAAAAAATCTCCCAAAACACTGCCTTCATCTAATAACTTATCTGAGGCGTGTGATATAATTCTCTTAGAAAATTATATAGCCAATATAGAAATATCCAAAACTTTTTATAAATATATTTAAAGCATTGCTTACATGATGCCAATGCTAAACGTTTTTTTTAGAAAAATATGTCCAAACCTTGGATGTTGGAAGAGCCATAACTTACTTGTTAGTACTATTTGTCAGTAATGCTTCTTACAAGTACTTATAGAATTATTAATCATTGTGTGCTAGTTTGTAATTTAGTAATCCAAAAAATTAGCAATTTAAAAAATAAATAAGGTAGCATAACACTTAAATATATGAGATCAGAGTCCATACAGCACTATGAGCAAGTATATAAACATGAAATATGTTTATATACATATGTTATATGTATATAAACATAATATAATATGTATATATGTTATATAATATAATATGTAACATAATATAATATGAATATAATATGTTATATACATATGTTATTATTATATGTGTCTAATATGTTATTATTATGTTTGAATGTTATCTCTAAGAAACATGTACTGACGAGGGACCTGTAGAGGATCTGAAAACGTTTTACTGTAATAAAACAATTATATACTTGCTCATAGTGCTGTATGGATTCTGGTCTCATATATTTAAGTGGTATATTATAAGCAAGTGGTTTTTTCAATTTTAGGTAGCAACACACTAATAATTACTCAGTTCAAGATTATTAAATAGTATTATAAGAGCAGGAAACAGTAGATAGATGACGATTCGATACAAGTACTTTTATATTCGATACCGTACATATGTTATTATTATATGTGTCTAATATGTTATTATTATGTTTGAATGTTATCTCTAAGAAACATGTACTGACGAGGGACCTGTAGAGGATCTGAAAACGTTTTACTGTAATAAAACAATTATATACTTGCTCATAGTGCTGTATGGATTCTGGTCTCATATATTTAAGTGGTATATTATAAGCAAGTGGTTTTTTCAATTTTAGGTAGCAACACACTAATAATTACTCAGTTCAAGATTATTAAATAGTATTATAAGAGCAGGAAACAGTAGATAGATGACGATTCGATACAAGTACTTTTATATTCGATACCGAGTAAGTATCGGAAAAAGTATCGATGCCAAAAATACTTGGTATCAAATCAAAACTATCGATACTTTACTTGTATTGAATCATCCCTATCTATATAGTCATTTTTGATATTTTTAGTATTGACACTGTTATTTTCTGTATAGTTAACTTTTTGTTAAGGAAAGAACGTGTTTTAAATTTTTTAAAATTAATTTATCAGAAGTATGTGTATTTTATAATTTTTATATTAATAAATGCATAAAAACATAGATCAAGACATTTTAATGATGCACAACTAAATAAACTAAGAAAATGGTGTCCTTACAAACGTGTTAAGCGTTTTTTATTTTTATTTTTATTTGGACACGTCCCACATTCCAATATAAAATATCTGGTCACTTTAATATAATGTAATCTTTGATTTGGTAATATTGATAAAATAGTGCAATTTTAATTCCTTTAATAGTCATTAGTTAGTTATTATTTTATTATTATTAATTTTATACTATTGAAAATTTATTGAAATAGGAAGGAACATCTTTTAATATATCAGAACAATATAAAATATCTTGCAATTCTTATCTAATATCGCTTTGTGTCTATTTGAAGTTAATACAATAGAATTATATGAAATTCTATATAATTACAGGTACTCCCTGATTTACATATTCTGCAAAAATCAGATTTAAAAAATTTTCCAAAGTTTTTTCATTTTTTGAGGATTAGAGCATAAATATTTATTTTATCTGTAAATTGCAAGTTCAAACATGTTTGTTTACAACAACGTTTTTCAAACTGCAGATTGTGACCCTTTAGAACAGGGGTGTCCAACCTTTTGGCTTCCTTGGGCCACATTTAAAGAAAAAAATTGTGTTGGGTCGCACATAAAATATACTAATTCTAACGATAATTATTAAGCAAAAAAGTTAGTAAATAATGTACAATATATATCCACCTATAACAAATAAGCAAAAATGTTGTAATCAACAATGTATATTTATTATGGTCATAATATAATAATCTTTTTGACTTTTTTGGTTCAGAAATTTCTTTATTTTATTAAGCAGGTCAAGAAGTGTTAATTACTGAAATAAGAAATATTAAAAAAAATAGAAATAGAAAATGTAGATAGGTATTTAAATAATAAAAACTTCATTAAAGTACATAAAAATCTCAATGTTTTAAAAAGTTTACGATTTTATATTAGGCCACAATCATTACAGTAGTGGGCCACGTGCAGCCCACGGGCCACGGGTTAAACAGGCCTGCTTTAGACGGTCACAAAATAAATAAAATGGGTTACAATGAACAGAAAAAATGCATAAAATTGTTTGAAAACAACTTATAAAATAAAACTTTTCTGAAATTGATTAATTTGTACCAATATGTATCATTCATAACAAATATAAATCATTGTCAATAATAAATAAATGAATATAATAATACATATGAAGTTTGTATCTTTGATTTATCACATTTAAGTCACAATACAAAATGCAGTTCCTTCAGTGAGTTACAGGAAAAAAAGTTTGAAAAACACTGGTTTACAACATTTAAAAGTTCATGTTACTTGATTTATTTGTTTTGTGTATTGTTTGTGATCTTAAGTAAATTACTGGCATGATATCTTTCCATGCAGCATTATCTCTCTTTTAGTCAGGTAACAGTATGGTGCCATGGCATTATATGGCATCATATCATAACTATTTAAAATAAATACAATTATATTATTCTACAAAGTATCATGCTTAGCATTCATGATTTAACAAATGCCATATGTGCATTTTCACTTTTATGATTTAATAAATAAGTGCTTGATTATCTTGTAAAGTTGTAAAGTTATAATAAATCATCATATGATTGTGAACCAAAAAAGTGATTTGTTTCAAAAAATTAAGCAATTGAATTATTATGAAATTAAATGATGTAGATTAATGTATAATATCAATTTTAAGAATCAGTTAAGAAAAACTTTTGCATGGTAAATTTTTTTATAGTCAGTTGCAATTTGTAAGATTTTTAAATTTTATTTATTAATTAAAATTGTTGTAAGATTATGATGATCACAATACTGGAATATTTTGATGAGATATGATAATTTTATGCATAAATATCATCCAAAAAATATGATTGTTTAATTATTTGATAAGAAAGATTTATAAATGCAATTTTATCTCAGCTTACATGACTTAATATATAAATTCAACTTTATATGCTGGTAAATTTGTAATAAAAAATAAAAATTTAGTATTAAAAGACAATTTCATGAAAACAATTATTCCTCATTAATCCTGACAACTTTTGAAAACCCTAGGACTAGTAAAGTAATAGCTGGAGAAATTTTTAAAGCCTTATGAGTAAATGAAAATTGTTCTATTATATAAAAATTAATGAGTGTTTTGCACATTATGCATGTTGCATTATATTTAGATTTAACTTTCGTAAACACACTACATGCAAATACTTCCCAAACAAACTATTTATATAACTTAAAATATAGCTATAACATATAACCTATTCATAATACTAGTACTTTCAATTATAATTGAAAAAACCAGTTTAATCAATAAATTTAAAAAAAATTTCATTAAAATGATTGATCAGATTTTATAATTTTGTTTCTTTTATCTTTCATTTAAAATGATTAAGAATGTTAACTTATCAACATTCTTAACACATTTTGGATAATATATAAAATACAGGCATGCACTGAACACTGAATATCATTTCTTTTTTTATGATTATAAATTTCCATTTATTGCCTATCTCATTTCCATTTATTGTACAGTACTGTTATTTTAAGCTGTGATTATAATTGAAATGAATGAAATCACTAAATTTGTCTGAATGCCAATAACTGTGCTGAAAATAAATTATGTTATCGCTATCCTAGACTAGTTAAATGGCAAGTCACCAAGCTTTTTGGTATCACAGTATTACATCTCAGAGATATGATATATACACAATATCCCAGAATTCTCTTTATAAAATTTGAGAATAAGTTGAAAGAGCCAAGTCAATGTAAAAATTCCTATGAACATAGATTTGAAAACAATTCCTTTCCAAGAAGTTGATATGTTGCATGCTGGTGCTATTTATTGGCTGTTGTGATATTACATATCCATAGTTTTATATGGTTTAATATTGTAAGCTCTTGTTTGATATTATAGTAGTAGTACTTTTGTCAACAATTATTTATTGATAATATGGAGTTTGAAAATTTAAGTAACATTCAGTGAAATTTACTATATATAAAATGCTGCATGTCAACAATGCAGAATAATTCCTTAATAGATATCATATTTTCCAGGTTTGTTACAATATCTTCATAAGAAATATAATCATTAGATCTATAATAATTGTCAAATCATCATTTTGTAAATTATGTAAGATCAATATATTTGGGAGAAAGATGAATAAAAACAAATCCAAATTCCACCACTTGCTAGATAAATACTAAACTTTACATCTCTAAATTAATCATTTTTCACATTTTATTTCAAGAAAAAATAAATACTTATTATTAGGTAGTGCAATAACTTCTCCTGCCTGATCATATTGCTCATTTATAATTCTGTTGATAGTTTTTAGACCAATTGATAATGTAATTTTTATTTATCCCTTATATGTTTTCCACAGATGAAGAAACCTTTTCTACAGAAATTGTTTGAATCATCACAGCAAACATTTGTAAGATTTAAAAAATTTACATGCAATCAAAAAAATCACAGCTTAAGTAATCATTTTTATTGAATGCAAAAATGTTTGTAAGATTCTTACTTTTGCTTAATGGAAAAAGATTTGCCATTACTATTTGAAATTGTATATCTTATTGTCTGAACTTGAATATGGTAATGCATGATGAGGTTCTGAGATATTTCCATCCATATAATTTATACAGGATGATTCCAAATTATTGTTTGGTTTCCATGGCCTATAATTTTCAAATCAGAAACAACAAAATAAAATTGCTTACATAAAATGAAAGTGCAACTCAAAAATTTTTATTTGGTAATGCTGTACTTACCATATTGATGTCTAAATGATAATATGACATCATACTTCAAAATGATGAATGTTCAAGAGAGCAATATGGGGATCAGAAAACCCTTACACCAGTGATGGACAAACTGTGGCTTGCTATAACAATTTGTGTGGCCCACGGTCCATGTACAAAGTGTAAGATTTTTTTTAAATTTCACCACAAAAATGTTAAATTACATAAACAAGAAACATAATTATTTGCTTAAATGTAGATTTTGTACACTAAGATTTTGTTAAAAAAATCTTGAGTGTCCCCCACTTGACTTTCCGATATTTTTGAATGTATAATCTATTGGGGCAATAGATTTTGAGGCAATGGTAGTGGTAGGGAGTGGCCATGGAACATTAGTTTTTGGCATGATTGCAGTATTTTCCTCTACTACGAATACCTCATGTATCAGAAAGTAAAAACATTTTTTTATATATGGCCCGCTAGAGACCTTACAGAAGTCTGTGTGGCCTGCAGTCAGAAAAGTTTGCCCACCACTGCCTTACACCATTCAAGAATTTGAAAGAGATAGTCCAAAGGTTAATGTCTGATATGTTTTGTTATGTTTGAAAGTTTTGAGGTCCTTTTTCTTAGTGGAAAAACAGTGATAGCAGTGATCTATCTAGACATGTTATAGCTTATTTATTACCCTAGTTGGAAGATCATCAGCTAAATATGGTGTTCCAACAAGATAGCACATTGTCACATTGGGCTCTTTATTGTCTCAGAATTTCTTGATATGAATTTTCCTTTGAGCTAGATTGACATGGTGAATAGATTCCATTGCCTCCATACTCACTGATAACATGCCACTTGATTTATTTCTGTGGGCATATATGAATTACATTGTTTACAAGACTCTAAATGAATTGAAGACTAAACTTGTTGCTATGATAGAACCATTAAATGCTGGAGAATACTTGGAGGGAAATTGATTTCTAGTTGGAAATATTACATGCCATGAAAGCATGTTGAAGTTGTATAGCATTCTGCAGTATTGATTCTATATTTAATGAAACTTTTTGAGTTACTTTCATATTCTTTAAGCAATTTTATTGTTGTTGTTTCCAGTTTGAAAAGTTTAGGTCATGGAAACCTATAGAAAAATTTTTGATTCACCTTAATAGATTACTAGTAGTTTACAATGAGAGTTTGATAGAACCTTATGTTTCTATAATCTCCTTCATAGGATTTTGCCAAAGTTAATTACTAATAAAAATATTTCTGAAAACTTGAAGACAAATCTTTTTTATTTATTGCAATTAGCATTAGATAATACCAATAATAATAATTTAATATACCTGTACTATCAAAATCATAATAATATAAAATACTGTTTTTTTATAATAATGTATTCAAATCAACTTAAAATGATATCTATATCATATGTTTTGTTTTTAAATTTAAAATTCTCAAACATGCTAATATGAATCCAAAAATATTTTAAATTCATCATTTTAAATTTTAAGAAAAAAAATTATGGTAAATTAGCATTTTTTGAAAAAAAAAAAGAAAGTATACACACAGAACAGATTTAACTCAATGAAATGAAAATAATATAAATTTATAAAAATAA
>AYEL01080273.1:0-40316 GCA_000484575.1 Olivierus martensii
ATAATGGTGTGGGAGAAGGCAGACGTCTGCTTTTGCCCGCTAGGGGAGGAGTGGTTTATTGTTTATAAGGAGGCAATTTAAATCTCTAACGGTCAGTGGAGACTTTTAGGTCGAACTACTGAGGAGGGCTCGGGTGAGCCGAAAGTGCACTTTAGTGAATCCGTTGGTTTTTTAACTTGTACGGATTGCGTTTACATCCTGCCAAAGTGAGCTGAAAATTTTACTATTTTACTTGTGTGTCAAAATTATGGAGCAGCGTAGTAAAGAAGTTGTGTTTACAATTTGTTTTGCTTTGTAATTTTCCCATTGAAAGCTAGGAGAATTTGAAATCATATTCTCCTAGCTTTCAATGGAAAAAATCCAATAGATTTTTGGAAAAATTTCACTAAATGAGCCCTACAGACTTAAGCACAATCTTTAACATTTCATAGATAACTTCAAAGTTTTTGGCAACTGTAGTGATGATTGCTGGTTCATTATAAAATTATTCTTTTTGAACACTTCCATCTATATACTTTTGGCAACGAGCTTAAATTCTCCCTTTCTTACTGTTTGTACAATCTTTGTGTCTTCCCCATTTAATTTTGATTAATGTAGGATTATGTGTGCTAAATTCCTTATTAGACTTATTACAGCAGTTGTCATAAGCTTGGAAATTCTCTATGAAGTATTAAAGATTGTGCTTATGTATGCTGATAGAAATGTTTGATGAAGTTTCTCTGATGGATTGTTTGATTTTTCCCATTGATAGCAAGGACAATGAATATGGATTAACTTTAAATGATTATTATTATGTATGAAAGAGACAAACACACATATATAAGGTAAAGTTATCTGAGGGAAATTAACTTCTTGACTTCCATTTAATCAGGAGTATATTATAATATTCATTTAAACTAAAGTTAATTCACACTCAGTCTCTTTGCTAGCAGTAAGAATCCAACAGTTTTTTGGAGAAATGTTTGGCCTTGACTTGTATATTTATAATAAGCACAATACAAATGAAATATATATATTTTTTATTACTAAAAATAAACCTGTTACCAGATTTTCAAAATTTTATTTTTATTGCATTATAATAAACATTAAAAATGAATAAATTCTTTATATGTTAATTGTTGTCATTAAATATTGTCAATTAATGGAAAGTAGTAACATTTCTATCTTTGTTATCATTGGTTTAAATTCTATGACAATATATGGGATAAGCTTTCTATAGAAACTTTAAGAATCAAATTATAGAATTTATTTAGTTAATTCCTTACAAAAAATTAAGTAGATTTAAATGATTTGAAAAATATTAAGGTTCCAGAAATCTAATTAATTTCCATCAGTATATTCCAAATTAGGAATGATGATATAATAAAAAAAAAAATCAAAAACAACTCTAAGGACTAGCATTATGCAAGTAAAATAGTTACTGACTGATTATTATGTGTCCATAATTAATCTATGAAAATTAAAGGTAACAACTAGATTTACCTGTATCAATTTCCATTGGTGTGGCTTGTTGATTATTTTCAGTTATTCCTTCATTTTCATTTGAAGCAACTGTTTCTTGCAAAACACTTAACTGAGTTTCAGGTAAGTTTTGAGATGTTAAAACACTTTGTTGCAATACTTCCGAGGAAACAGCTATAAAGATCATCAATGATATATTTTAAATATATTTTCTAATTTATATTTAATAATTTGTGTAATATATGATAATTAAAAAATTCTTTAATATAATATATAAAAAAAGGGTCCATTAAAAGAATTGTTATTCTTTTTTAAAGAAAATGAAAAATTTGATATTCATTATTTGTTGCCTGCAAAGATCTCAAGAAATAAATAGCCTAATTATATGCTGCTTGTTAATTATGAATGCTCTAAAATAGATTAGTTCCTAAAATAGTTATTTATCCCTAGTAGATCTTTATTCTTTTTTTAATATTAAATTCTAAACTGCAATGAAAAAATATATCATTTAAATCAATCAAAAGTAAAGTAATAAAAATTAATAAAATATAAAGAACTTTTTCTTTGCTAGTACTATTATTTTTCAGTGTGTCATCTGATACAATTATCAAATGACACACTGTATATGTAGAAAAATTCAGACAGCTTATTATCTTCAAAATGACCGTTGAAACTGCTTTCAAAGTGTTTTTATTTTCAACAAACACTGTACATAGTTGTCAGTGTCTGCATTGCCAAACCTGCACAAGACTGCATTGCCAAACCTGCACCAATCACCACCACCTGTGGGAAAATTAATTCTCTCTTTTTGGTGAAGTCTACTTTTACTGAATTCTGAAACTCACTAGGCATGCCTGATATAGACTAGGCATTTTTCCCACAGTTTTTCTCTACTTTATATATATATATGGACAATCATATCCATTGTTATATCATAGCAATGTTATTACTGTTATTACTAATCAGGACCAGAAGAAGAGTCGTGAGCACCATTATGCATGACAATAATTGGGGCTCCCCTCAAAAAAAAAAAAAAAAAAAAAAAAAAAAAAAAAAAAAAAAAAAAAAAAAAAAAAAAAAAAAAAAAAAAAAAAAAAAAAAAATTCTACATTTTTCAAAAAAATTCTAAAATTCAATTTGATTTTATATACATTTTAATGTTTTAATGCAGTGCATTGAGATACAGTGAAAACTGAGTTCACGACCACGATTTTATGGGAACCAAATTTTTTCCCATAGAAGTAATGCTATTTGACCCTCCATAAGACCACCACCACCTAACATGACCACGACCATCATTTTAGTAGACCAAACATAAAATGAAACATCTATTACGACCATAATTTTTTAACATCGTGTTGTGTGCTCTCTTAATAAAGACAGATTTCTTATATAAAATTATAATATCACTATAGTAATTTTCAGGTGAAAATAAGACAAGACTAGACAGAAGACTAACTCATGGAGTAGAGCGCATCCTACTACATACAATATTGGCGACACACTGTTGGTGTATTAATGTAAACATCCATTCTTTTCTAAAATTTACAAGTAAATATCACGTTGTTAAATATACATAACACGTCGTCACTAATTGACTGTTTTTATTGCTTACATCAATATTTTTTGTTAAATTTAAATTACATTAAGTCAAACCACTGCAACTGAAAAAACTGCACCGTAGGAATTTTTCCCATCATTCATACACAAGAATGACATAGAGTGCTGGAATGACGAATCATGGCGTCATTTCTACTTTAATGCAATATTTTTTTTTATAAGCACATTACTTAAATATGAATTTATGATATGATAATTAAATTTTGTATTAAAAATGTCAAAACTCGTAACTTGAAGACCTATGGCGAAGTGATATAGGGTAAACAGGAAAAGTGAAATCAACCATCCATCGGATCCAGATGTTTGTATTCTATGTAAGCGTATTAAGCAAATGTGATCATTTGATTACATTTGCTGAATCACGTTTGATGCTATCACTGCACTTTGAATGTCGAAACATGGCTAAACGGAAAGTTAAGGCTTTGAATTTAGAACAACGAATACAAGTAATTGAAGACAGTAAGAAAGGTCTTTCTCAACGAGCATTAGCAGAAAAATTTAATGTTGGAAAAACACAGATCCACAAAATATTGTCTCAGAAAGAAGAAATTCTAGCAAAATGGAGGAACAACGGATATCGCAACATTAAGCAAATGACACACTGGAAGAAAAAATGGAGGAACAACAGATATCGCAACATTAAGCAAATGACACACTGGAAGAATCAAACACTAGATGAACTTGTGTGGAAGTGGTTTCAGCAAGTTCGTGCAAAGGGAGTTCCTATATCCGGACCAATCATTCAAGAAAAAGCCCAAGAATATGCAAGTGTACAGGAAATGAACTTTTTAAAGCAAACAATGAATGGTTAGAAAGCTTTCGCAAAAGACACAACTTCATGTTTCGAGCAGTTTGTGGAGAGAGTAAATCAGCAGATGGATGAGCAGGATGTGCAGGATTGGCTATCAATTGAATGGCATGTCAATTCCAAAGCTTGGATGACTTGTTCGATATTTACTGACTGGTTAAAGAAATTTAACGATCGTATGAAAAAAGAACAATGCACCTTGCCACATTTTTGATAATCTTGATCTCACCAATGTTCAACTCCGATTTTTTCCTGCCAATACGACAAGCAAACTTCAGCCCTTAGATCTAGGGATCATTTAAAGTTTTAAACTTCATTACTGCTGTCAATTTTTACAAATGCTTCTTGCCAAATTAGACGAATCTAAAGATGCAGCTGAAGAGGCCAGAAGAATTACAACTGCTGATGCCGTTCATTGGGTGAAAATCTCTTGGGATGCTGTATCATCATCAACCATTGTGAAATGCTTTTCAAAATGTGGAATTGGAACCGATTTGATTCCAGATGTCGATAATAACCAAGAAGAAAATTTGCTTTCTGAAGTTATAGAATTAGGAAACAATGCTTTTGTTCAGGTTGAACAAGAAGCGATCAATGAAACTGTACAATGCTATGAAATTGAAGATGACGACTGGGAACAAAGAATTCTTCAATGAGCTAATGAAAATGTCACAACAGAAGAATGCATCTTACGACTGGGAACAAAGAATTCTTCAATGAGCTAATGAAAATGTCACAACAGAAGAATGCAACAACAGCGATGATTCTGAAAATACAGTGGATGATATAATCAGTTTGTCACAAGGATTGAAACATGTTGAAGAATTAAAAAAACTGGCATCAACAATAGAAAATAATGAACAGTTGTCTCAATTAAACGACATTGAATACCACTTTGCTATAGAAATTATAAAAAATTAAACGTATAATGAGACAAACCACTATTGATAGTTTTTTCCATAATAATTAAATAAAGTGTACTGTATTTTTGAACAAATGATAAACTGTGTAAATTGTTATAAATTGTAACAAAATCATACATTTTGTTTTAAATAAAGAATAATCATTTTGTTTCATTTAAACATGCTGTATTATAATTAACCTGTATAAGCCGACCACCTGTATAAACAACCAGTTTTTATTGTAACGGAAGATGGTTGTCTTATAATTATATATATATATAAATATCATAAGAGAAAAACAAATCATAGGAAATTATAATTGACAAATCACATTTCAAGAAGTGATTGTTTGTTTTATTTTAATATGTTTATATTTCCTTATTTTGTAGAAATAATGAACCAAGCCACATTAAGTAATATTCGATTCGAAACATAACAAAAATGTATTATTAATTTTGCACCATTTTGGTATCTCTTTTGTATCGTACCCTTATGCCTTGCTTACCTTGATTATTGCCTTCCGCTGGCCCTGCTACAAATGGTATATTTGTGATGTCATTCATTGTTAAATAATCTTCACAATGATGATGTTTTTATATGTCATCAACCTATATTATTTGTTGAATGACAATTGCAACATTGACACTACACAAATCAATGTCCTGCAACTTATCTTTCCTGGCAATCAAAAGGATCTAATAACATCCAAATTCAAACAAAGATTAAAGAATTAAACATGGCTTTACATTATTATTGTAAAATGCCCAACTCTGGGCATATTTCAACCACATTTGAGACTATAATGCTAATATCCATAATCTTTACAGATACTGAATTTTCAATGTCCAGCTTCATTTTTAACAATTTAGGACAATTTAGGACTTTTTAACACTTTTTTACAATTTAGGATTATTATAGCTATAAATGCAATACCTACAAAAATATTAATGTGTCAGAATTAAGAAATCCTCTCATGTAATCTCTGTCATATATACACATCATAATAGTTTGCATAATTTAATAAATGCAAAATTTTTATGATTGATATGAAAATAAAATTACTTAAATGTTTAGTTTTCTTTAAAAAAATTATGGAAATTTACAAATACAGTCAATAATGCTCCAAATATGGCTTTCACCCCATTGATTCAGGAACATTGCAATAATATCATAAACCTTGCTAAAAATAGAGTTTATCACATTTAAAATTAAAAAATTTTGAAAGTTAGGAAGTCTCTGTATTGCATATTGCTATGGATAAAGTTCAACAGCTTCCACCATATTATTTATTATATACAGAGAGGGCCAAGATAAACCAAACCCAAAGTGGGAGAAGATTACTTGGTTGGGCTCGATTTATATTGGCCCACCCTGTATTATTAAATGCCTGCTTAACTGAAGAAAGTTTTTACTTTTGATAAAAATGAGATCAGGAATAATAATTAGAAATAAATAAATTTTAACTTACGGGCTTGACGAGCTCTTTGTTGTGCTAGACGTGTAGCTTCCCTTAATTGAATTATAACTTTAAGAATTCTTAAGAAAAATGCCTGACTAGAAGTTTTGCTTGTGAGAGCTGCCATTGATGGCAATTGTAACTCCCTGCTTCCACTTCCCTTAACTTTAGTTGGAGCTGTTATGATAACAGTTGTGTGTGTAAACCTTAAAGAAAAAAAATAAATAAATTACATTAAGAATAAAATTTTGATTGCCAAACTATACAGGATATAACAATTAATTTTCAAACACATTAGAGATTTGTGTGTTTTATTTTTTTGAGAATTTAACATCAAGATTTGATATGGTCCATTAGTCTTTGGTAATCTCAACTTAATGACTAGCAATGATTTTAATCACATAATTATTCAATAGCTAGTATAGATATAAGATTTAATATCAGATATTTAAAAATTGACATAAGTGTAAAGGGAATAACAAAACTGTAAAATGATTTTAATATTGATAACAGTTTCCATGATAACATGAAAATAACCATTATTAGTCATCAATTTATATGATTTTATACAATTATTATACAGGATTCCGTGCACTTTCTTTAAATTCTTTATTTATTTGCAATTATTTTTCTTTACATATATTCTAAAAATTTACTACTACAAAAATTAGAGAGAATGATCGTTTTTGTTTTTGAAGAGGTAAAATTGATCAGAAAAACTTTATATATATAAGATAATAAAAATATATTAGTAATTATGAACAAATTATAAATTTTTTGAATTACACAAATTTCTTATAAGTTAAGAATTTAAATAAGTATATCATTGAAAACTGATACTTTTTCTTTTTACCAAATATTTATTTATTTAAAAATCTAATATAAATAAATAATATATAGGTATACCTCACTATAACATACTAATTTGGACTGAAAAACCTTTGTATTAATTGGAAATATGTTAAATGACTATAGGTATTACATTATAAAAAGTAGAATGGTTCAGAAGAAAGTTGACTAGGTATTTCTAAGCCTAATATGAGAAGAATCAAATATTTTCCAACTGTTTCACAAAGCATTATATTGTTTTATTTCTCTTTTATTTTCACTTTAATTATTATTTAACTTTTAACATTAATAATTCATGTTTATTCGGTTTAATCATAAAAATGCATCAATAATGGAAGCAGCCATATATCTTCATGATATAATCCTAATCTGAACAAAAGGTATTTCCCAACATTGATTTCCAAATAAGTTTAATCACATTGTTTGTTAAGATGTTATTTGTTACAATTAAACTTTTTATTGCTTTTTTTTATTTTTCATTAATTCTAGAAGTTGAAATCTGAAATGTTTCTTATTTTTTGCGCTTTATTTTTGTGTTTATTTTAAATAAACTTTACCCTATAATAATTCAGCTTTTGTAGTATTTTTATTATGAATTTAAAATAAAATTGGAATAATTTTCCGAATCCACAGTTCTGTCAATCAAAAATGGGGGGAAAAAAAAACAAAAATTACATAACTGAAATTAAACTCTTCTATCAAATCGTCAATTTGCTAACTGATGATTTGATAAAACAGAATAAATACAGTATACATATTTTTCTTAAATATAATCAAAATAGAATATGCAATAATTAATATCACTTTGATTAAAAATAGTTATTTTATATTAATTTTAAATTTTATAAAATTAATAAGGGAATAACAGAAACATATTTTAAGCATGCAATAATTTACAGTGAAGTTTAGTAAAATTAAAACAACTATTGTTCAAAATTTTATGCCATAATAATTATTATTAATTATTTTATATTTTATTTTGGTTAACAAATACAGTACTATTCTTTTCAATTCTAATATGTTACTGATTTACTAGAATAATTCCCTTTTTTCTTTATTTTTTATTGATGGATACAGAAAAATAATAATTAATCAAATTTTATTGTAAATTTAGAATAAAAACCAATTATAAGACAAAGTTTATTTAAATTATTAAGAGCTGGAAAATATTGGGCTTCATTCCATAAGTCATTTGTTGCTTCAAAAAAAATATGATATTTTATTTAATAGTACTGTATTTATATATATATATATACAGTGAAACCCCGCTCGTGCGTTCCCGTCGTAACCTCCCACTGCTCGTGCGTTCCCGTATCATACGACTTTCCCGCTTTAAACGTCTATTTTTGAAGTCTCAACATATTCTTATACATGCAATGTAAAACTTTCCCTTTTCCTACGTTTTAATTATATAACGTTTTTATTATGACGTCATCAGAGTTCTTTTTTATTATGACATTATCAGAGCTTCCTTCTTCGTGTGTTTCCCCGCTCGTTCGACTTTTCGGGCCGGTCCCCGAAAAGTTTCAAAGGCTTGTTCGACTTTTTGGGCCGGTCCCCGAAAAGTTTCAAAAATCGGGGTTTCACTGTATATATATACAGGGTGCCCACGTTTCTGTGGACCAGGCATTTTTCTCGAAAACTATCGGATATACGTGAAAACTGTAAAACACGTGTCCTTTTACATTTTCTTTCCAAATAAAAATCCGTCCTTAATATTTTTTTCTGCGCATCCTCTCGCGCAGCGCGTCTTTTACATTTTCTTTCCAAATAAAAATCCGTCCTTAATATTTTTTTCTGCTCATCCTCTTGCGCAGCACGTGCTTCAACTCTGTTTTCTCCAATGCAAGTGTATTATTTTTCTAACGGAATCTGATTCTGCAATTTTTTTGCGGAATTTTCGCGGTGGAATTATTTTCCTGCGACTGATATTTTTGGAGATATTTAAGAATAAAGAACCATTTAGAAAGGCATAATTTGATGCCATGGTTTCTATGGATCAAGCAATTGTATAGATATATTTGCAAAATATTGTGTAATTCTATATAAATTCTGATATACTTTTATTTTAATCTCTATTAATAAATATAATCGTTTTGAACTTTAAAAAGTGAAGAATATCATTAATGCAATATTTGTTTCTTTTTTGAATTTTTATGTACAAATATATATTAAATATAGGAATGTCAAGGATATTCTCTGTAGAACCAGAGCCTATGACAGTTGAGAAAGGAGGAAATGCCTATTTTTATTGCCAAATTCAAGCTATTCCATCTGCAAATATAACTTGGCAGCTCAATAATAAAGATCTACCTCAGAATAGCAGCAGGTAAGGAAATTGAGTTTCATTTATTATTTTGAAAATTTTAATTTTTTGAATATTAAATTCTATGATATACAGTAATTTGAATAAATTACATAGTATTATGAATTTTATTATCTAATATATTTATTTGCATATAAGCTAATTTGTATATAATCCTCTTGTTTAGCATAAAAAAATGGCAAAAATTCAAGATTCATATATAAGCTGATGTTCAAATTTCAAGAATTCAAATATGAAATTTATTGAAATAAATAAATAAATAAATAATTCTTTTATAATTTTAAAAATTTTCAAAGTCCAGTTTATTATTAGAATAAATATGTATACTATGGCAAAATAAGTCAGGCTTACTACATCATAACACTGTGATATGAAGCTGCATTTTCCAATACATGGTAATTGTCCATAATTTTATTGTATGTTTCTTTCTTCTACAACCAAATCTTTTATAAAACTGTATAATCCAAAAACAAAACCAAATATATATCTGATTCTTTGGGAAAATTTTTATTATATATTATCATTCGAGTTAAGTTAATTTTATTTAATTCTCATAATAAGATATTTTCATTATGTTATATTAAACTCTGACCAATTTTTTTTTTTACAATATGATTTTTAGCCTTACTTTCCAATCATGATCTGATTATTAATTAGTGCATCCATTTTAGAATCTACTATAGGCTCTCTACACATATGGAGGAGCCAGCCAGGCTATAGTGGCTGAAGATTGATAGGCTAGATATGGAGTCCTTATATAAAATTTTTTGAAGTTTTGCACCAAATTCTGGGTGGAAATTCAAAGCATTTCTTTTGGATTTTTGATTTTATTTTTATCAGTTAATTTTTTATTAATAGAAATTCTATTGATATTTGGGAATGACAGAAAAATTTAATTTTAATTTATTTTTTGGCATTTTCTGATGACAAAATAATTCAATAAAATTAAATCTTCTAGGTAGAAATGTTTGACTTTCCATCTAGAAGACTCAGGATTGAATCCAAGTATCAAGTGTCAGGCTATTTACAAAAGGAGTCCAATCTTTTTGATTCAATTTTATTGATGTACTCATTTGTCAATAAATATAAAAAAAAATTAAGATTAAATTTTTAGTTATTTCTAAATCTCAACAGAAATATTATTAATAAAGAAATTAAATGATAGAAAATAAAATCAAAACACCAAAAAGTAACTTTGTTACTGCTGTTAGGAGTGAAAAGCTATCAAGCAGTATATGCAGTTGTTAGAAGTGATTATATCATGTCTAAAATCAACTACAAAATAATTTCCCTTATATTGCAAAATGATAAAAACTGTCAGAGACTGCATAAATTGTTTGATTTGAAACATTGAAAATCATACATTTGCATTCATTAAATTCAGTAATCGATCAACATATGGAAAAGCAGTTACTACGTTTACTCACAACAAACATCATTCTAGACATTTCTGATCTTATTTGCAATGTATCCAATAAATTAATAGTTTTGTATGAATATTTGCATATTTTCACATGAAATAGCCCCAACAATTAGCAATCATATTTTTAATATTAGATTTAAAGAAAAAATTATTTGTTAAGAATAAATATGGCAGATACAGAAAGGAAGTACTAGTAATGTGAAGAGGACACATATCAACTTATATATTTTCAATCCTATTTGTGCAGTATTTGCATTTTATTTGTATATATAGCATTTAAATATTGTAGATAATAATATTTGCTAATAAATAGACATATTCACATTATTTTAATAATATAATCAGAAAGATAATAAATCTTCATTATAATTATTCAATTAATTAATTCTGATTATAATTAATTCTGATTATAATCAAATTACTTCAAATTTCAACAAACTATAGCACTTATTAGCAGTTTTAAATTATAAACATATTTTATAAATTGTAACATTATCAGAATACTCCACCTTCAGCAGTATTTGAATGACTACCAATGACTATAATTCAGTAGTCATTAGAATATTGCTGAAGATGGAGTATTCTGAAAATGTTATGATTAATAAAATATGCTTATAAGTTAAAACTGCTAATAAGTGATATATTGGGTTGTTCGGAAAGTAATTTTGTTATTTTTCATGAAAATGAACGGCAATTTTTTTATAGTACGTAAAAATTTTATTTAATTATATATTGACCATTTTAATCCAACATATGTTGCCATCTTCCTGGTAGTAGCGTAATTCCATGTTCATAGAATTTCTGATCTTTTCTTGCAAAAAACTGAACCAAGTGATTTTTGGACCAAGTGTTTTGCCATCTAAAGAATTCTGTAAAGACCAGAATAAGTAGTGTTTTGCCCTCTAAAAATTCTATAAAGACTGGAATAAGTAATAATTTGAGGGTGCCCGATATGGTGAATATGGTGGGTACGGTAGCACATCCCATCCAAGCTGTAACAGCTTATGACAAGTCATCAAATTGTCCTGTAACAGCTTCTGGCAAGTCATCAAACTTGTATGAAGTTTGGCATTTTAACAGCTTCTGGCAAGTCATCAAACTTGTATGAAGTTTGGCATTGTCCATTGATTAACGGAAAAGGTATAGCGTTCTATGACTTTTCTGTTAATCTAGTGAGTCATCAAAGACGAGTCATCAAACTTGTATGAAGTTTGGCATTGTCATGGTGAAACACTCGAAGCTGTAACAGCTTCTGGCGAGTCATCAAACTTGTATGAAGTCTGGCATTATCATGGTGAAACACTACACTTTTATGTTAATCAATTCTGGCCACTTCTGTTTGATGGAATAACTCAATTTGTCCAATTGGTAGCAGTACACTTTCAAATTACTTGTGGAATTGCATGGAAGAAGAACAAAAAAAAAACAAATCCCTTGAAATCCCACCAAACAAAGAGCATCATTTTTTTATGAATTGGGATCTCGGAGTGCTTTGAGCCGGTTCATTTTTTCTGCTCCATGATCACTTGCATTCAACTTTGTTGTTAAACAATCCATTTTTCATCAACAGTTATGATCCGCTTCAGAAAGGAACTATTTTTCATCAACAGTTATGATCCACTTCAGAAAGGGATCATTTTCTTCATAGTTGAGCAGCAAATCACATATGTTAATGTAATAGAGTAAATCTTTCTTTGAGAACATGCGGAACACAAATATCAACGTTTCAACTGGTTATGAATGATTAAATTCAAAAATTCAATCTTGCAACAATTTCTCATGTTGTTATTCAGCAGTTTGCTTCAACCAATACCTTTGTTTTGTCATCAACAGTAAACCATAGATATCGATGCAATGGAGCAAATCTTTCTTTGAGAACATATGGAATCCAAATATCAATGTTTCAATTGGTCGTGAATAGTTGAATTTAAAATATTCAATCTTGTAGCAATTTCTTATGTTGTTATTCAGCGGTTTGCTTCAATCAATACTTTTATTTTGTCATCATCAGCTTCATTAACTTTCCAGCACATGGTGAATCTTCATCAAAATTGTAAAAATGAAATTTTGTAAACCAATTTTGGTACTGGCATTCTGCTAACACATCTTTTCCCCACACTTCACGTAACTTTTTTCTTGATTGAATAGCATTCTTACTTTTTCAGTAATAAAAAAATAAAACATGCTGAAAATCTCCATTTTATTTTCCATTTTTGACAGGACACAAAAAAAAACAAATGCACTGAATCAAAAAAAATTTTTTATAAATATATGTTGAAATGTCAGCTGTCAAAATTTATGACGACAATATGGCTTAGAATGAAATTGGCGGCAAAAATACAACTAACGCCACTGGTGGGAAAAAAACGAAATTACTTTCCGAACAACCCAATAGATAAATACATAATAATCATTAATACTTTTTAATTGATCAGAAACATTAGAGATAGCTGCCTACATATCATGCAGCAAGCCCTTCTAACCATGCAGACGGTTTATATATTCTTTTTTTTTAGATGACAACAAATAATATCTAAAAATCATTTAAAATAAACTTTACATTATATAACGTAAAATTTTATGTATTTTATCTATGTTATTTTAACATTTAATAAATATTAGATCATTAGATACAGGACATTAACTTTTATTTCTGAAATTAAATTTGAAGCTCTAATTTTTGTGGTTCTGATATTTTAAATAAATTGTCTTATAATTGGAACTTAACAGTATGTTTATTGTCGATTCAAAATAATATTTGAATAATTTTCTCTTTATTATGTAATTTTTCCAAATTTTTTATATAATGAGCTAATCAATAAATTAAGGAATTTTAAGACACTATTTTTGATCTATAGAATACAAGATAATTATTATCTCAATGTAAAACTTTGATGAATAATGATTATTTTATATTAAATTTTATAAAATTTAAAAAACAGCATCATTAAAATATCTTATGTAAGCAATGCCAGTACTGAGAATTTTAAGCCTTTTCTTCATAGCAGAATATTGTTAATGAAAGTTAGACTACTTATTGTATTTTTATTTAATTCTGGCACAGTGCATCTTCACAAATATAATATTGTTAAGCTCATTTGTATATAGATTTGACAAAAATGCCTTTTGATGGAAATTAGCATTATCCTAAAGGAAGATGGCCACATTTACTCAGTGTATGTTGATGTTAAGTCAACTAAACATGAAATATTAATGTTGAAAATTAAGTAAATTAAAATGGAAATAAAATTATTTTAATGCTTTGTGAAACAGTCTTGAAATATGACACTTCATAAACCAGGTTTAGATAGCCACATCAAATTTTAATCTTGAATTGTTTATTTTAATGTAATTCTTTATTCAATGTACTTACCCCACAAATTTCAGCTCCAATTACCAGTATTATACTACAGTGAAGTATACTTGTACAATTATTCTTAGATTATGCAATCTATTTCAATATAAAGAAATAGATTGCATAATCTATTTTTATAGCCTGTGTCAGTTGATCAATGGATGAGAAATTGAAAATATATACAATATAAAGGAATGTGTCTTCACATTGTGCATACTGTCATCCAAAACTATAACTGTGTGTTTGTATGTCCAAAACAAGTACCGGTATATTTTTATGCTCCTTCAAAATATTTTCACTAATTAAACTGTTTGCATCCAGAATAAGTGCTCCACTCATCCTGATTTTTTCCCGAATGCAGTGGTGTTCTTGACTACTGAACCTAGCCAATCACTAAATTAAGATAGAAGTTGGCTTCTGAAGAATGTGTATCTATTTCTAGCTGTAATAATTCCTGCAACCTTGGATATTAAACTTCACTCTCACTAGAATTTTGATATTTCAAAGATACCTTTGTAAAGACTATTCCAAATGCAAGGATCAGAACTGGAACCTTGGAAACAGCTTATTGATGATTTTATTTTTATAAATAATGGAATAAATCCTGATCTAATAATTAGCAAGGTGACAACTTGCTAAGGACATAGGGTTTTAAGGTAATTATAATTTTTTAGTTGAAGGACAACAGGCCCCATATATTAAAGGCATCTATAATATAGTGATGAGATGAATAGTCTTGCCATTCTCTGCACCAAGGACTTTATAGACGTCCTTTAAACAGTTGTCCATAAAATTCTTGTACATTTTTTTAGATTTTAATACATTATTGGAAAAACATCGACGAAGGTTTGTTGCAGGTTTGCTGTAAAGTTATGAAGTGGTCTCTCAAATTTCTTCAGTTACTCATATAGGATAGAGGTAATTCATAGACTACTTAATATAATGAAGTCAGATATATACGTATTTATGAATGCAGCATCTCTAGAAACGCCCTGTGCATTCAGTGTGAAATTTTAATCATTTGTATACAGAGTTTCGCAATTCTCGATCTATTTTATAGGGATGCGTCGTTTTTTTATTTGTAATTAAGGTTGTATTGTTTCTATAGGAGATGATCAGCAATTTCAATTGCTGATCACCTCATATAGAAACAATTTCTCGGATTGAAGAAGAATTGAAATTAATAATTCATCTTCAATCCGAGAAATTATATAAATGAAACTTATTAGATGAATTTTGAGCTATTGTGTAGACTTTTCGTAACGTAATCGAGGAATTTTTTGGAAATCCCTAGATAGGATATAAGTGGAAGGATCCAGAGTGAATGCTAATATTTTGAAATATTAGCAAAGCTAAAAGACTGATAAGTCTTTCACTGGAAGAGTCGGCTGGATGACGACGTGGTAAAGCAGTTGCTTACTGCCTTGAAGACTAGGATCGATTTCAGGCCCACATCTGCAGTTTTTCAGGACCTTCTGATCCCGGCCGTTGAATCTCATCTTCACCGGTTGGCCCCATCACGGATGTTGACAACTGTAAATGAGCTTTAAAAATGTCTCCACCAAAAATATTCCAGGTTGACTCTGCGATTTAATTAAAACTAACCTAACGCCTTTCCCCGAAAGAAGTTTTTTGCATATGTTAAACTTGCATTTAAAAGTTTCCATTTGAAAATGTTTAGTATTGTTGTGGTTTGATTCTGTTGTGAAATTGAATGGCTTATTAGTGAATTATTATTTATTAGTTGAATGGTTCAAATGAAAAATTTCATTTGAATTTGGAAATATTAACGCCCGGGATGTGGCCCTAGATAAAATAGTTAATATTCACTTTTTTCTGTTTTTGGACAGATATAGTTTATTGATCTTTTTTATAATACATATATTTTATTTAAATAAAATAAGTTTTGTTTTAAAGGCTGTATTCCACTTGTCTACTTTCGGCGGTAGCGGCCAGCGATAGCGGTCGTTGATTGGTGGGAAAAAACAAAATTACTTTCCGAACAACCCAATAGTTTGTTGAAATTTAAAATTGTCATTAACCTGGCAATAATTACACTGTATCATTGATACAACTTATTGAATACTTAAAAATGAATTTACAAAAGAATTAAATCAGTTTAGTTAGTTCTTTTTAGAATTTAAAATTTCTAAAAAGAACTAACATAAACTGATTCAGACTTTCTAGTGGCCATCAGATGTACTGAACCAATTATGCATTGATGCAATTGTTTTTTTTAAATAAAAAAAATGCTATGTAACAATTTGATACTGCATGACTATTTAATTTTTTGCATTCACATAATAGATGTTATCAGATCCTAAAAATAGCTTTGTTGTATTCATGTTACATCATTCACAATGTCAAGAGCATCAATTATTTTTGTGTTTTGTAGTGAAGCATTTGATTTTTACAGTTTATTATTTTTTAAAACCTAATTTAATTAATTTATTCTACTTGCATGTATGATTAAATTATCTTAGTCATATATAAAATAAAAATAATGTTTTTTAAAAATAATGTATTTTAAAAATAATGTATTTTTTATTATCAAAATATTAATATATGAAATCAATTCTAGTTTATTATGGTTTATTCTCTTTTTATTGAAGAAAAATGTATATAGTGGAAATGAATTTAGATGAATTTTAGGCAGTCAGATAAATTTCAGAGAGAGATTGAAGTTTATTAATATAGATATTTTCTAATCTTATAAAATCTTTTTTTGAATTTTCCTTTTATAATCATTTTCCAAAAAATTCTGTAAAGTTATCTTATATTGTATATTTAATATTCATTATAGATAATTAATCTTGATATATAATGCATGCAACATGCCTGCTTTTGCTAATGTGATATTTATGATTGTGAATGTATTATAAAAATAATTAAAATATAATAAAATGAGAACTAATTGTATGGTAAATAAAGAGATCAAATTGAAAAATTCAAAACAAAGAATCACATTTTTCTGGTAAACAACTGGAAATGACCCAAGCATATGGATCCTAAAATACCACCAGTTCATATCATGAAATTCATAATATACTTGATATATTAGACTAATAAAATAAAAATAGAATTGTTATTGTTTGGAAAAAAGAAACAATTCTGTATCAAGATAGTTGTTTTATTTACAAATTACACAACCAAATAAAAAATATTTAAAATAAAAAAACAAGATAACTTTGGTCAAAAATATTATAAAACAGGATTAACAATATATCATAGAATAGTAAACAGTCAAACACTTCACTATATATTTAGATATATATGATATTTTTATAATCAAACCAACCATCACCAAGTTTATAACCAAGACATGTTTGTGATTTTGAAGATGAGTGCAATAGATCAAGCTTCTCCATCATTACTAGTGTGATAGACAAATATCACTCCTAATCATTTAGTAGCAAGGATAATTTAACTCCTGTAGTAGTCAGCACTTACATTGTTGAATTAGAAACCATTTATAGTGAATTGAAATATGATACTCTGTTTTTATCATTTCATTGGGATCAGTTATAAAATAAATAGTATAAAAAATGTAAAATATATAGCAAATCAGGAATTTTTGCATTCAGCAGAAAACATCTTAAAGATCTGAATAAAAAATTTCTTCAAATATTATGCCTGATTAATATATCAATTAATTTGCTGTAATAATCTGTATTGAATTGATACTACATGATGGAAAGTTGATGGAAAAAGTGTATGTCTGCTGCCAGGATTAAGAACAAATAGAATAAATCATGAAGCTAGCACAATGAAGACATGACAAGACTAAGTAGATAATCTTAAATCTTATGAAAATGTTTTCATTTTTAACAAACTAATGTATAAGTCAACCTCCTTTTATAAAATCTTTTATTTTTTTTTAAACAAATAAACAGATTTTATAAAACTTGGTGAAGGTTTGATTATAAATTTCTCCATTTATATATGAATACATATGGCAATGATTTATTTTCTGAAACAGTAATAATTTATCATTGCTATTCTTCTATCACAGTGCTCTCCATAGATATCCTTTCAAGAATGAAATGAGAAGAATATAAGAGATGAGGGATAGAATGTTGCTATAAAAAAAGCAGCAGGTAGTGATTGTTTCCCAGGATCCTGGTTGATTTTGGCTGCAGGATTTATCCCAGGAAATTTTCTTTATCCTGGGATTTCCCAGTCTGAATTACTAACTTCAATAATCAATATTTACAGTCTTACACATTATATATATATTGCAGTGTTTGAGAAAACTCGAGTAATTAGATTAATGAAAATTTGTTTAAGTAATTTGGAATATTTGAAATTCACGTGATTCGGACACTTGCTCCCTACAATCTCAGCTGTTGGTGTGGAATGGAGGGGTCTCCAGTTTTATTTGTAAACAGACTAGGTGATCTTATTACCCGGGGTGGTCCAAGGTCATTTGGAGGTGGTGCACGAATGGGGGAGGGACACGAACAAGGGCAATAAATTCTGGCCAGGTTTAGCTAAGATATATGGATGCTTCTCAGAGCTCTGCACAAGAATACTGAGAAACAAGTGACCAGTGCCAATCTCACGGGAAGTCACCAGACCACCCAGCATGTTGCAATGGGGATGTAAAATGGGGTAGGACCCACAGCCTGGCAGTTGAGCTTAGTTCAGAGAGACATTAGGAGTTAAGCTGCTTTTCTCATATTTTTTTTTAATATTTTGTGATGATGGAGAGATCAAAAACATTTGTTTGGCAATACTTCAGTAAATGCAATAATAATGAAGAAGCAAAGTGTAACCATTGTGGTGCAATACTGAAATGTAAAGGTTTTTCTACGAGTGGCTTGCTTCAGCATTTAAAAGCTAAACATTCTATTGAGAAGTCTATGTTGGCAAATGATTGTAACCTCAAACATTCTGCATGGGATGACTCTGTAGAAAGCACTTCAAAATGTTTAAAAAATGTTCATTCTCAGCCAACATTGCTTAGTTTTATAAAGAAAGATACAAAAGAAGAAATCATTGCAAAGCTTGTAGCTGTAGATGGATTTCCTATCAGTGCCATATGTAAAAGTAAATTTATTCAACAAGCATTCAGTTTTTCACTGAATGCTTGTTGAATAAATTTGGTTTGCTTCTTCCTAAAAAATCCCAATCTTGTTATGCAATTAGTGTATAAACAGTATAATATTATAAAAGAAAATATAATAAAAGAAATTGAACAATCTTTAAAAAATGGTAAGAGATTCAGCCTCTCTCTAGATGAATACTCGTCACTTAAAAACAAACGATATTTAAATATCAAGATAAAAACAAATTTTGGAACCTAGGAATGATTGCTATTAATGGTAGAATAAACGCCGAGAGAATGGTGGAAGAAGTAAAACAGGGGTTATTGGAGTTTAAATTATCAATAGAGCATCATATAGTTACATGCGTAATGGATGGGCCAAGTGTTATGGTGAAATTCGGACAATTGATAGATTGTGAACATCAGCTTTGCTCTGCCCACGGTATACATCTTGCAATATGCAACATTCTATACGACAGATGGGATGATTCTGAAGATGTAATTGAAGTAGAAACAACTGAAGACAGCAAGGAAGATTTAGAAGAGGATGAAACGGAAAATTATGATTCAAATCTAAGCTTTGAAAACAATCCTGATAAGGAACAAAAATGTGATATCAGAGATAACCTATTCTCCGGTGCATTAAACTTAGCTGATATCATTAATAAAGTTAAAACAATTGTGCGAATGATTCGAAATATCCCCTGAAAAATGATACTCTTCAGAATTATGCTAAATCTTTATTGAAGCAAGGAAGTTTAAGACTAGGGCTCGATTCTAAAACTAGATGAAACAGTATGGTAGTTATGTTAGAACTATTCTTACAGTTAAAATCACAAATTGAAAAACAATGATTGACTATAATATGAAAAATCCAATATGTGAAGCAGAGTATACAGCTCTTAATGACCTTGTGCGTGCGTTGAAACCTGTCGAAATCGGATTGCAAAACCTTTGCAATCATGATGCAACACTTCTTACTGCAGAGGGAGTTTTTTCTTTCATCATACAAGAACTTTCTGAGCAAAATTCTATCTTTTCGAGAAAAATTCTGGAAGCACTAATTTTAAGGATAAACGAGAGAAGACAAAATGCTTTGGTTGGATTATTGAAGTATATAAAAACTAGAAAAACATATTATAAAAGAAATAGAAAAATAGTAGAAATTGAATTGTAACCATTTCCAAGCAAGTCTGTCTTATTAGTTATAGCAAAACAAATAATAACTCATCTTGGTTTTCTTCTTCTGAATCTTCGCAATCTGATTCATCACATTCCGACTGCGAGGAAGAGGGTGACACTGAGAGTGAAAGACAGAGAGAGAGCAGATTCTTTGTGAGAAATTGGCATGTCAAATCAAAAAGCAAACTGAATGAGTTTCTAAAGACCCTCAAAATGAAGCTGAAGGTCAATCACTTGCAAAGAATATATCCAAGGAGTTTGAAATCTTTGAGGCAACTGGTGAAAAAACAACAAATGTAATAAAATTAATGGACACTCTCAAATCCATACCACCAACAACTGTAGAAACTGAAAGATCCTTTTTGGCTACAGGACTATTTATAACCAAACTTAGAACTAGACTCAGCAATAAAAGTGTAAATTGCCCTATATTTCTTACATTCATATTACATGTCAATTGCCAAATCAGTCTCAAAATAAACTAAAGTTAAATAAAAGTTTTTTAACAACGTAGTAACTACTCAGTACTCACTAGTCTGACATAGGTTTAAAAAGAAAATCTTAATTTTCTGAAAAGTAAGTTTTCAATTCATTTCACTTTGTAATATATATATATATGTAAGTCAAACTGAACTTTTGTAAATGTTTAATTTTTTTACCTAAGCAATACACATGCACTTTTCATACAGTATTTTAAAAATCTTTTAAATTACTGCAACAAAATCCTCCCTATATATATAGGGAGGATTTTGTTCATAATATATATATGAATAAATAAAATTATGTGAAATATCCAGTTTTAATTCCGTATACAAAAATCTCGGGATCCTGGAAAAAGAACATTTTTATCCCAGAATCCTGGGATTACCGAAATCCGGGAAAAGACAATCCCTAGTAGCAGGCTACTAGCAAGAAAGAGGGCACATTTTAATTAGCTCTTACAACACACAGATGAGACCTAAATTATTTTGAAGATCACAAATGATTGATGATAATATCAATCGTTTGTGATCTTCAAAATAGTACATGTATTGCATTTTTTTTTATATTTTGGAATCTAAATAGTTAAGTATATCCTTATAACTTCTTCTTATGCATCCTTATCTTTTGCTTCTTTTATTCTTTCATATAAGATTAATATATATATTTAAGATTAGTTCAATTTTCTTTCTATAATTATTCCCTTAAATTCTAATTATCTTCTTATTGTTACATTCTTTCTCAACTAGGGTTATTTATAACTCTAAAGTTTTTAATCTCATTGATAATATATTATCCTGTTTCTGTTTTTTATATGAATTTTTTGAATTATATAGAGATAATAATAATAATAAAGTTTATACTTGAAGAAAATTTTGCTCATTGTCTTCTAATCTTGTTTGATTTTGATCTTGAAAGTCAGATTCTCTAAATTAAAATTTCTTTCTGATTTGCAGATTAGCACTTCCATTCTATTCATGTTATTTTTATATTGCTATATAAATGACATGAACAGAATGGAAGTAATAATCTGTAAACCAGAAAGAAATTTTAATACAAAATTATAACTAATAATAATAAATTTTAAAAAATAGATAAAAATAAATACTCATAAAACTGTAATTTACAGCGTATAAACATATTATCCTTTTATTTAATTTTATGATATTTTCTATTGATGGATTCCATTTGTTATTGATATATAGTAAAATGTCAATTATCAGAATTAATTGGGACTAAGATTGTTTGGTTAATCACATACAACTAGTCATACTTATTAAAACAATGTTATTGATATTTTCTGTGATTGGTCAATGCATCAAACAGAAACTCTAATCTTTTGTCAAAGATTAGAGTTTCTATTTGATAATCTGATATACAAAAAACAACTTTTTTATTTTCATTAAGTTTATTATGATAAAGTATGTGATAATAAAGGCTCATAGTAAGTGAAGTTTTGAGTACATTATAAAAAACTCTTTTCACATTCTTCAGTTGAAAGTACATGATCTCCAATGTTTTGAGACACTATAATTGTCAAGAGTAATGAATATTTATTTATTTTTATTTATTACAAAGTTAACATTTGTTTCCCATCTGTATTATAATGGCTATTACTTCAAAGTTGTTATTCTGTAGTTGCTCTTTGTGTCCTTATGGGTGATAAGGGATATTTATTCCTTAATAAAAAATACTAATAGTGCTTTCAAGTTAAATTCTTCAAGTGAGATGTCATCATAAAAAGAACATTTTCTTTGAATTTAAGTTTTAAATATTAATGTGATTCTAGAACAAAATATTCAATTCTTTTTTACATAAAACTTGTAATTCTATATTGCTAAGAGCTGAAGATGATTATGTATTAACTGAAAACATTAGTTATTAAAATTTTTGCTGTAGTGCTAAGACTGAATGATTTTGGAATGTACCTAAATTTTTTAAAATTTTATTCTCTTATAAAACAGAGCTATTATTGCAAAATATAAATAGTTGGGAATGTAATCAATTTTAATTTAATTTAATTTTTTTTTAATGATAATACAAACGAAAACAGAATACATACATGTATAAACAAAATAAATACAAATTTACATGTAGAGCGAAAGATAGATGTGAACATTTAGTTATCTCTAAATTCTTAAGCTAAGCTATAGCCATAGACATAACAGCAAAATTTCGATTATCTTATAATAAAAAAAGCCCGATAATGCACTTCCTCCAACTATGCCCTTACCCCACTCCACGTTATAAGTTTCTTAAATGCTTCTGTAATTTAAAGAAAATAATATTATAATGCAATTCTTCCAAAGTGATCTCAGATGTCTGAAGAGGACACCTGGTAACAATGTAGAGGATAGTTTGAAAAAACACCACAGTCCTGAAAATCACCACAGTTGCAATCCTAAGAATCAATCCAACCCCAGCTGTATAAGAATAGTTACACCTATCGTGCCCGTTCAAGTGGTAAAATATAGTGGAATTTATTCTTTTGTAGATAAGTTTTTCTAGCAGGTTATAGGTTAAATTCAAAAGAGTTATGAGTCAGTAGCTTTTTGCAATGGGAGGATCTGTGCCAGGTTTTAAGATGGCTATTATTTTGCTCTGCTTTTTTAAAGAGTGAAAGCTATTTTCTAATATTCAGGATGTTTGTAAAAAACTAGTAATCCATTTGATGGATGCTAATCTGTATGCTTTTAAGTAAAACTAATAATCTTATATGTAATTCTAAGTAAATACCATTCCCCCAGTAGCTTTCCAGATTTAAGACTGCCAAAAGCAATTTATATTTCATCCAAAGTAAACAGGCTGGAAAAATTAGTAAGAATAGTTGCATTTTGTTTAGAAACTCAAGTAAATAAGTTAATTCAGTTATTAAATACAGATGGTGTCTGCATAAGAAGAATTATTGATCAATACATGTTTGTTATCACAATGTTTCTTTATATTCAAATTGTTTTTGAAAAATTTGTGCTATGTTTCAGAAAAATATTTACATGACAATAATCCATTAAAATACTAAATTAGAAATTTTATATCTTGTTTTTACTTGCTATCATTTGCAATATGAATTTCAAGAATTTCATAGTATTAAAATTTAAATTAAAGTTAAGGAAGTTTGATTAAACAGGAAATTTGTAATTGCTTTATAGTTTGATTGATTGCATATATAACTATGTTCATATATAGTTGTAATTGTACAACTGCACTATAGATTACCAGGAAATGCAAGATATTATTGATAAATCTGGCATTAATCATTTTCTCAAAACATATGAATTATAAATGTATTAGAAATATCTTCAGGTAAATTCAACTTTTACATGTAATTTTTTTTATAATTGAATCAAGATGGATGCTGCTGGTTTAAATACTGCCTGATATCTCTATAGAATAAAAATAATAAATATGTTTCAACTAATAATTATCCTATGATATTTTGAAGAGAGAAAATTGTGAAAAGGGTGTTTTTCTGTATGTTTTGTATGAATCAGAATTGGACTCTTATGTAAATTCTGAAGTTTAAATCAATGTTCACAATTTTAGTATGATTTGTAGATTCAATTATTTTTAAATCAACTATGTAAAAAATAATCAGTAATAAACTGGATTTATTTATCATAAAAAGATGAATACTTAAAGATAACATTTGTGAACTATTGATAGTAGAAAGTAAATTTCAGAAATATATTCATCTATGCATATTTTATATTTAATCAGTCAGAGAACTAATGATCCAATGCACAAAATAATAATGTACTTTATATGTGATATTCAGAATTGAAATAAAAATATTACTATAATCAATAAAAATAAATATATTTAAGATATCAGGCCAGATAAACTTGGCAGCAGGAATCATTTGGCCTGGGACCTATACCTAGAAAGGTTAGTATGTTAGTTAGAAAGCATGATTAAAAAAAATATGATTTAAATTCTGTTTTTGTTTATTTTGTTAATTTTACTATATAAAGCCATTTTTATGGCTTTTGGAATAGGGTGAAGCTCTACATTTGTGACTGGCCCAAGTCCCATTTCACTTCTCTCAGGCCCAGAATAATATAATAAATATATAAATGCAATGAGAAAAATTAATTAAGTCTGGTATACTTAATTATATAATATATAAAAAAAATAAATTACTTGCAAATAAAATATAAGAAATCCTTTATTTAAAACAAACTAATAGGGAAATGGGATCATCCATTAAACCCAAGTGAGTATTAAAAAAGTTTCAGCCTAAAATCACACTCATGCCTAAGAAACATATCTTTATTAAATGTTATAGCAATTAATTCAAAAAAGAGTTAGAAAATATATTATCATACTTTTCAAAAATGATTACTGCTATTGCACAATATTCATTAAACAGTATTGTTTTGATGAAGCTTTGTGAGCTATTATCTCTCAAAAGCAGTTATTGTTATTATATACTATTATTTAAATTAGAGAATTAGTTATTCTCTAATTTAAATAATTAGAGAATAACTAATTATTATTCTTCTATTGCTGTACAATATTAATGTCCTCATTAATATTGTACAGCAATAGAACTTATTATTTTAGACAATATTTTATTTGTATATAAATGCATTGGTCTTCTAAATAATCAGTCCTACCCTGTCTTTTTGCTTAGTGATAGTTTTCTTCCATCATGTTGAGTCAATGTCTTTTTGACAAACAAAATCCAAATTGCACAAACACATGTTTATCAGTTTTAAAGATTTTAATATTTTCATGGAGTTCCTGCCCATAGACTGGATGATGAGAGAAATTATCTATATTTAGAGCAACTTCACAATCATTATTGCTAACTCATGGGTTGATCATTAAATTGATGGCAAGCCAACTACATTATATTTAAATATGCAATGTTAGTTTGATTTAAATTTAAAAAAATGAATAGATAACTATATTAAACTATTTATTAAAGCAAATTCTAAATATGCCTCATTTGCATCATTTCACTTAGGTTTATATTATTAATTCTTATTATATTAATCAGCCTATATACCAGCTCATAATAGCTGAAAAAAGTTCTTGTTTTAATTCCTCTTAGTGAGTGTTCAAATTTCACTATAATGTAGTATTATATTTCAGACATATAGTATTATATTTCATTTTTCTAAGTTATATATAGGGATATTTTTTATTTTTTGGATGATTTTCATTTTGTTTTGATAACAGTCAATGTAAGAGAGTCATCTTACATTAACTTGTAGTTTGAATTTTAATATTATATTATTAAAATCCCCTTATTTTTTAAAGCCTTTTTTTAATGTAAGCAGAATTTTTATTTTGCATCATCTGTGATAAAGTACAATAATAGACTATGTTTTGAAAGACTTCAGTATTGTGCATTCAGTTTTCTGGTTATATATCTAATCATACTGTTATATTCAGCAACATTATAATACAGGGTTTTTAACTGGGGGACTTGATCTCTGTGTACTAGTATTTATTTTATTTAATATATTAATTTATACTTGGGTAGTATGTGAATGATTATTTTGACAGTCGAGTGAAGGGGGTATGGGACCATATTGGAAATCCATTGGGGGTCTGGAGTTATCAAAAGATTAAGAACCTGCTATAATATTTATAATATCATATATCTAAAACTTTGTATTGTAAATACTAACATATAACAACAAATGTTATACATTAAAATAATGAATGAATAATTTTTATAGTAACTTTTTAATATAAAATTAATAATTGAAAGTTTTCATATTAGAGTAAAGCCAAAAAAACAAACTGAAATTTTAAATATCTGGTTTTTTAGAAGCTGCATCTAAATAATATATTCTAATGCAGATTATACCCAGGAAATATATTCTGGTAATATATAATCCCATCGAAAACATCTCATATATAATACAATAAACCAAGTACAGTATTACCAAAACAGGATATTTGTGAAAATTTAGATGTGGTTATTTTGGTTGATGTTATCTTATTATTTTCTAATCATCAAACAAGTAATTGCATCTAAACTGCAACAAATTTAGATGCGCTACTTGTTTGACGATTTAAGAAAATATGATAACATCAATCAAAATAACCGCATCTAAATTTTCACAAATATCCTGTTTCAGTAATACTATGCTTGGCTTATTGCATTACATATGAGATGTTTTTGATAGGATATCATTTATTTTTTAGATGATATATTTAATACATCATTAAATACTCCATTTTTATTTCGATCGAATTGATGTTTCTAACAGTAATTTACTAAAATAATAAACAAACGTAAAATATATGAAATTTGATTGAAATCAGTTGAAAGATATGACTGTAGAAGAGTTTTCGTGATGAAAAGATACCTACTTTATTCTTTTTAGCCCTGTTTGGCTGTATTTTTCACAATGGCTTAATTAACATAAGTAACATATTTATGGTATTAAATATGAAATAAAACATACAAGTACATAAATCATATTAAGATGAACACAATCAGCCAACTACACTGAAAATACATATGTTGCTAAGATGAACACAATCAACCAACTACACTGAAAATTCATACGTTGTCAAGTTAAATGTTGGCATTTGTGAAATTACATAATAAACTGAAATTCAAGTTAATATTGGGTGTTTTGTGAAATTACATATAAACTGAAATTCAAGTGTTTGCCAACCAACCACACCGAAAATTCATATGTTGTCATACGTTAAATATTGGAGTGAAATTACATATAAACTGAAATTCAAGTATTTTAATTTAATTTTTGCCAACTACATTGAAAATACATATGTTGTCATACGTTAAATATTGGGCATTTGTGAAATCGAAAATTCATATGTTGTCATACGTTAAATATTGGGCATTTGTGAAATTTATATAAACTGAAATTCGAGTGTTTGAATTTAATTTTTGTGACCCCAGCATTTCGTTTTGTGACCCATAGTTTGAGAATCCCTGTAATAGAGACATTTCTACACAAGAGGATCATCATCATCTAAACCTTTTAAATTTAGCCCAATTGGATCAAAATTTCCAAAAGATTTTAATTAAACTAGGTTATGCCTATATTCCAAATTTGGTGAGAAGTGGTTAAACAATGTAATATATAGAAAAAATCTATGGAAAGCAGCATTTGCATCTTTATTTTAGCCCAACTGTGCTCTAACTTTTAGAGAATCTCAAGTAATCTAAGAACTACCTACTTCCCAAATTTCATCAATATTGATTGAACAAGACAAAAAGTAAAAGAGTTAGCATAAACAGGCTTCCTACTTTATTCATTTTAGTCCTATTGGGCTGCACTTCTTTAGAAAGGCTTAATTAACATAAATCACATTTACATCTTAGATTTCTCAAAATCAGTCAAACGATATGACCAATAAAGAAATTTCTAGAGAACAAAATCATCATCATCTACACCTTTTACTTTTAGCCCAATTGGGCCAAAATTTTTAGATGATTTTAAATGAACTACGCTGTGCCTATATTCTGAATTTGGTCAAAATCAGTTAAGCAATGCGATAGGTAAAGGCATTTATGGAAATCGGATTCCCTTTCCCCCTTTGTTTTGACCCGATTGTGCTCAAATTTTCAGGGGACCTCAAGTAAACTAAGAAACACCTATATTCCAAATTTCATTGATATTAGTTAAACAATATGACCTGTAGAGGTGTCTTCATAGGAGGAGAGGAAGAAGAAAAAAAATGACTTTTTTGTTGATTTTTGCAATTTTTAAACTGCTCTAATTCTATTATTAAAATTGGATTTGAAACTTCCACTTACCAATCTATGTCCTATTGAATACTTTTCTCAAATGCAAATTGTCAGCATTCTATGTCCTATTGAATATCTTTCTCAAATGTAATTGTCAGATTAATAATGTTTAACTTAGGACCAAAGTTACAGCGAGTTGAATTTTGGTTGTAATAACTCTGGTAATAATAGTCAGTCAATGACTACTGTACTTGGCTTAGAGTCACTGCCGTGCCTCTTGATTGATAAAATAAATAAATAATGGTATTTATTTTATAAATACTATCTGTTCTTTTGTTAATAGCTTGTTCTTAGTATATAATGTCTGTTGCCTTATTACATTTATAATTACCATCTGGACTCAAATTTTTGAACTTTTCTTTAAAGCTGCATTATTTCAAATATAATTTTATTAATTAAAATATTTATATTATAAAAATATACAAAGTATTCATTACTGTTAAAAGATATTAATAATGTTAATTTTAAGCAAACTTTTAAAAATAATATAAACTCGTGAATCCAACATAGAAAGTTAAATGCAGTAGGTATGGAATTACTTTTGTTAAAAAATCCTATCAAATGAGTCAGATTTAAAAAAAAGACATTTACATCAGTGTTTGAAGCAAAAGTTTTCTAAAAATATCTTTTTTTTTTTTTTCTGCTGTATTAAATCATCTTTGTAATGTTTCTATAATCTTATTGTATTCTTGAATATGTCTGATATCTGAATCATTCTAGATATACTTTGCCAAATAATAGTAAAATGAAAATTAATAAATTATCATCATGTTTTCTATAATTTTGGTTTTTTCAAAGTACAGTTTGAATTAACTATGTTTCACTGTATTATCTATGATAGTATTAAATATTATATTATTAAAGTTATTTATTTTAATATTAGGGATAATATGGGATTTCCTATAGTGGAATGTGCAAAAGATGGGAAATTTATAATAACAAAACCAGATACTACTGGTGGACTTGTATCTACTGCAACAGTTTCTGAACAATTGTTATATGAAATAGGTGATCCACAAAATTATTTGCTACCTGATGTGACTTGTGACTTTACTAATGTGAAATTAACACAAATTTCTGGTAAGAAATTCTTTTACTGCAATTAAAGCATTTATTTATAAATAATTTTTAAAAATTGAAATCCTTAATTTCATCCACATCATATTGCCTAATTTCATATTTATGATATAATATATTTTAGTAATGTACATGTTAGAATCAAAATATAATAATATAAGCTATTAATCAATAAAATTTGTATATATATTAAATTTGAAAAATATTGCCATTCATAAATTTGTATAAATTTTTTATTTATAATTTTACAAAATAATTTTAGTCACCTAAAAAATGTTATATTTTATAAAAGAAAAAGAATATAATCATATTATGTTGCCTTATACATGGCTAGTTTCATAACTGATTGACTTGATATGCTAGAGCAATTACCCAAGTTCCACTTATAGATCTTGTGTGGCTTACTTTACTTTTTCTATGAAATTAACATAATAAAACCCTTTTATTAATACACTTTAAAATAATAGATAGTGTGTTGTTCCAAATATTTTGTCTGATATTAAAATATTTGAAATTAATCAGCTTATATCCTTTATCATCATTTGCTTATACTCACTACAATATTAGTTATATCTATTCATTATGTCTGTGCATTCATTTTATTTATATTTATTGCAGTTTTAGCAGCTGTTTAGATTATTTTCATATATAATTCAGAAATACTAAACAATTAGCATTATCAGACTACCATTCTTTCCTATTAGTCAATTAATAGAGGATTTACAGTAATTATTTGCCATATTCTAATACTTTTATCATATACATTTTTTATTGTATTTTTGCTTAACTGTCACATAAAACAAATGATTGCTTGGAATATTATGTTGTATGCTGGACACTTAAAAAAATTATAATAATCAGATGCCAGAAAATTACACATTTAAGCCTAATTAATATGTAAAAAATTAAAATTATCATATCTCACATAATTTTCATTGAAATTTTTAAAATTTATTATATTTTTAATTCTCTTTTTAACAATATAACTATTTTTTTTAATTTTATTTTTTTCAGAAGTTTTCATTCTGTAATGATATGAGATTGCTGAAAACATTACTTTTTTATATGAAGATATAGCTATCCAATGAAATAATTGCATAAATAACTAATAATTTTTTTTATAATTTAAAAAATTTTGCAAATCCTGTTAATTCTTGGAATAAATAAGGCCATTTAGACAAAATGCCAGATTTACAATATTAAAATGTTATGATGCAATGTAAAGAAAAAGCTGGATGGAGAACAATCACGTCAGATCCATTTGTATTTATCTTCATTGTGTTTTTATTGAAATGTATGTTTGACAGAAAATATCAAAGAAATATTAAAATATTTTTTGTCATTCTCATATTCAACAAAAATATTTAACAAAGATTGAATAATAAAAACTGTAATTAACTTGAGAATATCTTGTATCTTAATAAAAAATGTGTTTAAGACTATTTCAAAAATAAATCCAATTCCCCTTTTATGTTAAATTTTAGTAGAACAATGCATAAAAGCACATCTAAATAATGCCTTAAATGCTGCATGTTTATACACAACTAGATTGTAGGAGCAGTTATTGGATAATGTATTGTTCTATATGTTGGTTTTTTATAAATTATAATTATTAAATTAATAACAATGTTCAAAATTATTAAGCATTTTCAATATATTTCCTAGTATATTATTAATAAAATTTTGCTGATGTTATTGAATTTAAATCTCATTTAAATTATTGAAACTTCTAATTTATATATATAATATATATAATAATTTCCTATAATGTAGATGACAATGTTTTAGTAGAAGGAGCAAAAGGCAAAGCACCTACCAATAAATATAAGGTACATATTTTAATTTTTATTGTAATGTTCTATAACAATAAATGAAATTCATTAAAGAATATTTATTTTTTCATTGAGAAAATATATTTAGTAATTAATAATTTTTAAAAATTGGGAATAAAATTATTTATTTATTTATTTTCATTACAGTAATAAATACTGTATTTAAACAAAAATCCATGATCTTAAGATGAATAATAAATAATTATATATTATAAAAAAATTTAATTAATGAATGCATTTTCAAAAATTATATATAAATATACAGGTATATCCTACTTCATGCATACTAGATTAACATATTTTTTGCTGTAATATACTTCAATTTTACTACCTATCCCTGCCATAATGTATCAATTCCTCATATTCTGAAACTAACACAACATATTACAATCTTAAATAACAGTACAATACAGGTAACTCTTGTATAACACAGTTTCTCTCTAATGTGATTAGAAAATTGCAGAAATCTTCTTATAACATGGTACTTTTACAGCACGAATTTTACTTAACACATTTAGAAAATTACATTTACTCTTCTACAATACAAAACATTTTCATTAATTTTTGTAAATTCACACTATGGATACACAATACACACACAAAATGCAATCATAAATAATTTGCTAAAATTAATCATAAATGCAATTTTGCAAGTTTGCTATGTGAGGAACGATATGCAGTCTATTTTTGACTTCAATTTGAAACTGAGTTAATTGTCAACTATCAATCGACCATTGAGTATTTTGTCTCACAAATGTTCAGTTCTTGAATATAAAAATAAGTTTTTATTCTTCAATAGAGGAATGTGAAATAGAAATAACTTTTCTATTCATAATTTTTTTTTGGCTGTGTGTTAAGGAACGATTGTTTTGTAGTGGGTTAGATTACAAATCTCATAAAGAGAGCAGAAGATACACAAACTTTAAATGCAGAAAGAAGTTCAAAAAGTAAAGTTGATATTGTTAAAAAGAAAAAATGTTCTCATTTTAACTGAACAGTGGCAAGAAAGATACAATTATTAAATGAATAAAATAATAAATATAATTCTAGAAGTGATATGTATATTTAATTGTGTTGGAATAATTTCCATATTTGTTTCTTTTTTAACAACAGATTTTTTTATCACTACAATTTCAGTGCATGTAGGTAATGGGAACAAAACTTAATTTTTAAACATGAATTTATTATTATTCACAAAATTTATAAAATAAATTTATAAAATCCTTAAAAATATACTAAAATTAAATATTTTATAAAAATTCACAATCTGCATTGTAGTGATAAAAAAATCTGTTATTAAAAAAGAAACGGATATGGAAATTATTCCAACACAATTATTAAATGAATGTTATACAGATTATATTTTTTTTTATCTTTTTGTTTTACATATATTGTTTGTTTTTTGGATCTTATATATAATTTTTTCCTTTTTTATGTTTTGTGTTATTAATATTGTTAATAAAAATTAAGTTTCTTATATGGAATTAAAGAAAGTTATTTGTTTTTAATTAAAGTTGGAACATAATTCCCTTTTTTATATTGGCTCCAGGTCTTATATAACACAGTTTCACACAACATGGCATTTTTAGGAACCTATCTACCGTGTTATACAAGGGTTACCTGTACAATACACTATACATAATGTAACAAATCATTAGTTCCATCTTTTTTCAAAAAAGCGATGTACTAAAAATTTAGAATAAAATTTATATAATCAAAGTGTATTTAAAGAATTGGATTGTGCTATTATGTTCCAGAACAAATCATAATAATGATTGTAGGAAAGAGGGAGCTTTAAACAGCCCTAATACTGTGACCAACCAGTAATCTATTGTGTACCCTTAATAGGATCATCTCATTGGAAATCCCATCTTATACACAAAGACAATATCTTCTTCAGTGAGACTATAAAAACATCTTCTGATGTAGAAAAATGCAACCCTAGAAGATCACATTTTAGCCTTGAAAGGGCCACACATTCATACAAAATGTGGAGTTCATTTTCCTTTCTGACATTATCTACATTTGGAGCTATCAACAATCTCAATTAAGTGATGATGTCTTCTAAGATTGTAGTGCCCTGTAACAATCCTAGTTTGATTTTTATGCATTGCAAGCAACTCTAATTCTCTGTAAAGAAGGTTCTAAAATAAGAGTTTTTGCTTGCCTTAGTCCAGGAATAGACTTCCAGTGAATAAAGTATTGAGCTTCCAGTCAGTCCTTGACAACCTGCCCAAATGCATCAGATCTAATGCCCAGTTTGAAAATTTTTAACTAAAATAAAATCACAATGATTGAAAAATTTATTGTCGTATTAAAGATTATTTGGCACTTTGTAGCTCTGAAAAACTCAAATGGCAAGGAATAATATATATAAATTATACATAATTATAATAGTTTACAATAGATAATATCTATTGTAAATTATTATATTATAGTATATGTAATTTATATTAATGCTTTTGAATGCTTTAACATTAATAGGTAAAATATCAGTAGCTTTCTGGTATCCAAGAATGAACTAAAAATTTTTACATTGAAATTAATAGGAAATGAGTTTCTAATTTATGAATTTTCATCTAACAAACAGTTTTTAAGGTCCCAATAATATACATAAATTGAAGGATACCTGTTTGTATATTGTCAATTTAGTACAAAAAGTCCTTAATAAAGTTAAAGATCTGTTTGTTAAAGTTACATTATGTTGAAATTAATTAATTTTTATGGTTGTCATCAGTATCATATTAAAATGCAAGTATACCTAATGATGTTTATGAAATGTAAAAATATATGCATAGTGATTTAATTCAAAATGTTAATGATTTTTTGTATAAAACCAAACAATATAGATATATATGTTTCTCTCTGTTAACTTTTGGGATACTATCTTATCTGTCAACTATGTATTATACATAACATCTTATAGCTCCAGAAAAGCCATCATTGTCAAAACTCCTCTTAGCTTTCCTCTAAAACTTACTTCAAGCCCTTGAGTGAGCCCTTGAGTTGCTGATGTTTTAAAATTAAGTCTAATTAATATGAAAAAGATAAGAAAAAAAGAAAATTGTAAAATTTCACTTAATTGTCATTGGAAATGTTTTGAAATTTTCAATATTTATTGTAGATTTTGTTCTCTATAACAACTTAAGCATTTTTTTTCCATAATTTTTTGTTGTCTATAAGATTGGGAAAAATATGATTATTTTTTTTATATGCAAGTTTAACCATTCAATAAAATATTCAATATTTTTTGATAGATAATATTTGATACAAATATTATATAAATAATTATCAATATATACTACATATTTGGAACTTCTTAATGTTTACTCCATTTTGTTTGAAAATATGTCATTAAACAGACTTTTGCCTACAGATTTGAATCATTTCTTACTATAAATATTTATTTTAATTCTCATAAATTTATTATCTGCATTATAGTTTGGAGCTTGACTTATCATAAAAATGAACCAAAAGTCTCTTGCATCCCCTCATAAATCAAAAATTGTTAAAATTATATCACAAACAATTAATCACAAAAGCACATACAATGTCAAAGATGGCTCTTATGTTGAATGTATAATATTGAATAAATAATGTCTTTTAGCATTTTGAGTAAACCATTCATTCAATTTTGATGTAGTTTTTTTAAAATGTTCAGAATAAAATGCTGAAGATATTTGTAATTGGAAACATTCTTCTATTATGGTTTTGGAGATGATACTTCCATTTACCCTAATTTGCATGTTCAAGATCACTCTGATTGAACTATCTTCAATGCTACCTATGATTTTATAGTAGTTTGTATTAACAGATTCAAAATAATTCTGTTTGTGATTTATTGCAGATGCAAGGGACTTTTAGTTCACTCTATACAAATATATATTAAATCAAACTCCAAATAATAATGCAGATAGTAAAAGTATAAAAATACAATCCTGATAGTTCTAGAGAACAAGAAACACAAACTATATTTGAATAAAGCTATACACATAAATAAAACAATACATTATAACAAATCAGATGTAATATACATTGATAAAGATCAAAAAATTACATATTTTATAGATGTTATCACTCCTCATATAAATAATTTATATTCAATATAAATTGCCAAAATTTATAAGACCAGTGGTAATAGGGATAAAATAATTACAATGCCAATTATCATATTTGTTTCCATTGTTATCCCTTAGCATCAAAATCTAAAAGCACTGTATTTACACCAAGAACACTTAGAGCTACTGAAATCAGCAATTCTAAATATATGCAATATATGATGGTTAGAATTTCTCAATTACAGATATCTCACAGTCAACACTTTTCAAGAGACAATAATTTTCCTTCTCTGCCTAAGTTAACTGATACTTAATTTCAGTCAATATAGTGATTTTTGTCAGAGAATTCCCAATATAGGAAATTTTTCCAAATCAATAAAAATAATACAGAAGCACTTAAACAAAGGGGAGATATATTTTTCACATTATTTACAAGATATATATCATTATACAAAAATATAATTTTGTAAAATAATTTTTTTAATAATTTTATTTATATATTAAAATAATAAAAGCTCACTAAAGCACTACTGGATTGCTTTAAAAATTATTTTACTCAACAGTAGATTTACTTTTCTACTATTGAGTAAAATCACTTTTTTGTTAATTTATTGATACTTCTTTTTTGTTCTCGAAAATTTTTACTGTCCTACAAAAAAACATATCATCAATGTAATAATATATTTATCATAATTTATTCAGCAATTTGGATTCCTTATATCTGAATACTAATTTTGATATAACTTTAACTAGAAACTACCAATTATTACATTAATAGCTATTAAAAGAACTTGCTATTAAAAGAAAATAATCATAATGTATGATATGTGATATCCTTTAGCATTCATGTTACATTTCTCATATGATTTAATAAGGATATGACTAACTTAAACAGTCTGATGTTATAGAAATAGATAGATTTTTCAGTCTAAAAGTATAAAAATTTCATCTGAAAACAGTTCAGTTACCATTAGTTTCAAGAAATTATTCAAAAGTTTTCACTGTATGAATATCCTTTCTTTTGCATTATGTGGCTAATATCATTTCTAACTTGTGTAAAGATGATTTACATATTTTAATAATGGATATAATAGATACTATATTATTGGGGTCTCAAGATACACAAAAAGCCAAAAACAGGTAAGATTTGATACTTACACTAATAGAAATAATCTCAGAAACTAATTGAATGACTTTTCTAAGATTTCAATTGATCTCTAGATATATTCAATTAAACCTGTTGAAGAAATGTATTCCTTTAATACATCAAATAATCTAAATTTTTCTAGCCAAATTATAGCCTTTGAATCTCAAATTCCTTTAATACATCAAATTTATCCTTTAATACATATTTATCTTTATGTATTGAAGCCACTTCTTCATTTTCAGTTCTTAAACTTGTGTTTCTTGACAGTTTATTCAACTTAAAAAACAAATACCTACAGCAATAGGTTATTCAAATCAAAATTTTATTAGCGGAGTACTTTTGATTGCTTTAGAATCATCTTCAGCACTATATTAGAATGGTTTAGTTGGATGAAAGAATAAAAAAACTTTATTCTTTCATCCAACTAAAACATTCTAATATAGTGCTGAAGATGATTCTAAAGCAATCAAAAGTACTCCGCTAATAAAATTTTGATTTGAATAACCTATTGCTGTTGGTATTTGTTTTTTAAGTTGAATATCTTGGTAAAACAGTTACATTTTTGAATATTATTTAGCAGTTTAATGTTTGAAAAAGAACAACATATAAACAGAGAATTATGTTCAAAAGAAATCATCAAAAATGCTGATTTCTTTTGGACATAATTCTCTGTTTACTACTACTGCATTTTATGTTGTTAAATTTTCAAAGTTCTTCAATTTTCTATGTAACCTGAAAATGGCTTAATGCTGAAAACATTAGTTACCTTGTAAAATAATCTTAACTGTAAAAATTGCTTATCTTTAGTAGTATTATTTAGATTTCTTTTGTATCTGACTTTATATGTTGTTCAGTTTGCATCAGTTGGAATTACTAGAAAACATCTCTTAATTCCTGTTTCTGTCATTTATTTTGTATTGTTATTTTAAAGGTTGCCATATGAAACTTCATTAAAATCATTAAAAAAAAGTACATTAAGAAGAAAAGTCAAAATTACAGAAGTTAAGAAGTTGTGTAATTGTGAATGTAGAATGGATTGAAGAAAATAATTAAATTTCTACTAAAGAAGGCAAAATAAAGTAATTGGTTCTGATACTTAAGGATGAATATGTATGAATTGTTAAAAGAACTTGTATTTTCAATAAGTTCAGTTGAAATAAATTTTTATATATTAGGTATTGTGAAAGACAATCATATTTTATTATATAGTGTTAAAATTTATAGATTAAATTTTGAAAACATAATAATGCCTTTTTTTTCCAATAGAGTTAGAAATCAGTTAGAGTTACTAGCTTGAGTCAGTTCAATTCATTTTTCTCAAGTTTTCTCATAAGTAAACAAATGAAATAAAGTTTGAATTTTTCATAAGCTAGTTACAGTTTTAATCTTTAAAATTTTTTGTAAATTGGTAAATGGTATTCAATGAAAAACTTCCATGACACGCCAGTGCCAAAAAAAGAGAGAGTTGTTGTAATGATGTCAATCTTTTTCTGTTTACCTGCATTGATTTACTGTTTTTTTTTTTTATTAAAGGAGAATTACTGTAATTATGACAAGTCTTAGAACAATGAAATCTGGAATAAACTCAATGACTTCACAATATCAAACTAATTGTTAAGGTTAGTTAATCAAATTGTAAAAATGAGAGAAAAGAAATCATCCTAGAAATATTCTATATATGACACAGTTGAATATTTTATTTGCCATTTATTGATATCGCTTGAAAGGTGAAAACCAATCAATTTATGATCTTGAAAACTCTGTACTTACTTATGAAGCACAATTTAATTGAGTGTATTATTTTACTGTGAAAGGATTATAGTATATAATCAATTTATTTTCAATCATTTAAATATTATTGAATAAATTTTTAATTATTCTTGCTATTTTTTTGATATTTTATATAATAATTTTTCTTATTAACATATTTTGACTTATTTTGTTGTAATTTATTTTATTTAGTTTTACCAGATACTTTATCATAATGTTTTTGTTATTATTTGCTAGTTTTGTTTGCTATTTACAAGTGTCATTAATGCACTTGTTTTTATTTTTATAAACATTGTATTTAATGCATTTAGTCCAAGTGATCTAGGTTTTATAAAACAAAAGTAAAATAAAAACTGTTCATTACAGCCATTCATGTTGACCAGTGATTAGTGGAATTTGAAGCATTAAAAGAGTTGATAAATAATATTTATCAAAAAAGTTTTAAGTATTCAAGTTCCCCAAACTTTTCCTTGGTATCAGCACTGTGAGTTTCAACTATGCTAATATCATTATATCAAGTATACTATAATGATATTAAAATAAATCACATAACAGAGAGTATTCAAGTTCCCCAAACTTTTCCTTGGTATCATTATATCAAGTATGCTAATATCATTATATCAAGTATACTATAATGATATTAAAATAAATCACATAACAGATCTGTATTAATACTCTATTTAAAATTAAATTTTAGCAACTGTAATATTTTATATTTCAAAAATCTTGCTCTGAGTTCTATGCATCTTTTATAGTTATTTATTTAAGAATATGCTCATATTAGACCAAAGTTTGTCAATAAAAAATTGAAAAAGTATATTGATATCTTTTAGGAAAATATTTATATTTAAATACTATCAATTAAATATTTTCAATATTAAACAATTTTCATAAATATTGAATTCAGAATTAAAGTTGAATAAATATATTATAAATTAATTTAATAAATTAAGCATTTTTAATATATTTAAAAATATTAGTAATTATAAAAAATTATAATTTATCTAAAATTACTTATTTTAATACTTAATTAACATAAAAACTGCATAAATACTTATAATATACAATAGTTAAGTTTGGCACTAAACAGCAGTGTAAATAAATACTTTATTCAAGTACTCTGTGCCAACATTTTCGGCTGTGAAGCCATCCTCAGGCGATATTCAAATTAGACGTTCGAAAAAAGAATACACCGTTGCTATGGTGATAGGTTACAAAAATAATAATCTCGTTATACATATTAACGAAATATGGTACATATATTGGTTATAGTTATAATACTAATAATAGGGAATGATATACAGGCGGATAATATACAAATAATAAATAAAATAAATGAAATAGAGAATAAAAACAAATTCTTCAATTGGCAACGTATTAAACAATAAGTAGTTATAGTTCATTACACTAGGTAATACACGTTTAACAGTACCACAGTAGTACCTACACAATACCTAGTAGTACCACACCATATGAGACGCTTAGAAGTTGTCCAAAAGATCGCCAGGAATAATTGTAAGAAGATAGCATCGTATAGGGGCCCAACCAGTGGCAGCTCGTGGATGATTTTTGTGGGAGGGCTGAAAAAAGTTATAATAAAATACGTAGTGCGTATAATAAAATACGTAGCTAAAATATGTAGTGCGGACTGCAATGTTTGCAGCCCACGATATACATATCACAAAAACGTATATCACGGGTTACCGCCACCTGCTCAATACACTGACTATGCGGTGTGACTCGGTCTGACTGACTGCAGCCCTGATGAGTTCGCAATCGCAC
>AYEL01080275.1:0-31488 GCA_000484575.1 Olivierus martensii
AAACAAGTTAATTTCCTTGTAAGAGTAAACCTCTTTGTTTTCTTTTTTTGAAAGGAAATTTATCAAATTATATGCATATATTTTATCATCTCTTTTTTAAATGAATATATTTAAGTACACTTTGACAGCTACGGAAGACGAAATCTGGCAGCCAATAAGAGAGAGTTTGGAGAAAACATGGCGGTCGGGATCGAAATGTAAACAAAGCGATTCGTTTAGGCGCTCGGCTATCATAATAAAAACATTAAACAATATTGTGATAAATTTAAAGCATACAGGGAAGAAATTTGTCCTAAAGGTTCAGATTTTAAATATAATTAGGACTACGGCCTTCTTTACAATATCGGAGTCCCTAGAATCAGCTGTTTGCATTAACCGGTGGCCAAATAGCTACCACCTGTTTGTAAGTGGTAGCCAAAATGGAAATTCTGGTAGCAATTGGCTACTTGGCTACCGGGTTTGTCGAGCCCTGTAATAAGTACATGGATAAACCATGTGATTTATCTACTTAAATTTATCGATTTAAAGATGTCACAGATAAAAAATAACTATTATGAAATTTATAGTATACACTGAGAACATACCAAATCAAATTTTTCATATATCAACCATTCCAATTTCATTATATTCTAAGTTTTCTCAAAATCTTATTTTGGTGATTTTTTGATTCCATATAAAATGTAATAGATCTGATCTGAAGTGAAATAATGTGATAGATCTGATTAAAATGCAGTAGAAGCCGCTTATTAGAATCACTTTGGGACCTATTTTGATGATAATAACCGATTGATAACATTAAGCAGTGCATGTCAATAAAGTATAATTTTCGATTTTTTTTTATTATATAGTATATACCAGGGGTGGGCAAAAGGCACCCTGCCACATAAGCCAGAACACAGTACAGTTTCAAGGCCCACATTTGTAAAATTCAACTCGAAAAGAAAAAATAAAATAACAGATACTTTGCAGTGTAAAATAATGAACAAGTTGTGACATGAAAATTTCACGTGGGTGTTACTCGAAATTTTGATGATATAATTAACTATGAACATAGTAAATTTCACCATTCACATTAAATTGTAAATTTTTGTTTACAAAATTTGTGTAGATATCTAATATTTTGTAACATTCTGATGTAATAGGTTATTAGCAATCAATCAGCTTGATAAAACATTTATGTTTTTAAAGAAAATTATCTGAATTTATTATTTGTAGGACAAATTTTCTAATGTTTCTAATGAAAAAATAGTTTCTACGGATTCTTTTAAACTCTCTACATACAAACAAAAACTAAGAGAATAACACAAGAAAAGTATATTTTAAAAATAGTATTGATACAGGAATATATTCTTTGTGTATCAAAAAAGTGGTTACTTACAATAGCGTGACTGACAAGAACGTGTGCAGTTAAATTGGCGCAAACATTATTCTTGTCCCATGTGATGATGAGAGGAATGTGTTTGTGCTAGAATCAATCTTGCGTGAATGTCAGTAGTTATGTCAAAGTAGTTTTTATTAATTATTAATAGAGTAGCTAATATTATCATTAATAATTTCATTACATAATTACAGCACTAAGGTTAAATTTGCCCTTAGATACTTTTCAATTTTTATACGGCCCACTTCATCCTGAAGTTTGTTTATCCAGCCCTCGGAAGAAAATACTTGCCCACCCCTGATATATACTGTACTTTGCTGTTATATACAGTAAAACCTCGATTTTACGGACTATAGGGGGCAAGACTAGTCCGTAAAATCGAAGTAAAATTTATTTATAAACATTAATTAGCATTTTCAACATTGCTGTACTAATTAATGTGACTTATGTCTAAAAACTATATTATTTTACATAGAGTATTTTAAATTAAATTACCTACATACATATATATATTAAATTTAGGTAAGTTGTTAAAATAAAAATGACGCATTATGCAATAAATGAGTGCTTTATTTTACAAATGCTGGAATGTAGCTATATTGTAGATAGTTTACGCAAATATTGTATTATTATTATTATTATTATTATTTATTTTATATTTTGGGATGGTGTCCATAAAATCAAGGTTTTACTGTACAGTGTAATCTCGATTCATCGTTTTTGTCAGGACTCCCGAAAAAACTATGGATACGAGAAAATAATAGATGCGGGGATATAAAAAATAAAATAAATTATTATTAGATTAAAAGATAATGTTAATAATAATACAAAGCTCTAACTGATCGACAAACACTTATTGAACTTTATACTGTATATTATGTAATCAATTAAACAAAAAAGTGAAGTGATATGATTTACAGTTAATGTTGCCAATTCCAGTTTGTCAGAAAATCATGAAGAACTAGAGCAATAGTAAGAAAATTCTTATATAAAAATAATTTTTAATTTTTTTTCAATAAAGGGAATTATAAAGTCACTCTAATTCTATATCAGCAGTTTTAAACTATATATTTTGTCATAAAAAAACATTAAAAATCACCAGATCTAGCAACAGTAAGGCAGTGCCATTCGTAAGGGCAAGACACACGGTGAAACCATCTAAAGACACTGCAAAGTTTTGAAAAGCAGTCATATTTATCTGTATGAATTTTATTAAATTAAAAACTTACATCGTTCTAATAATTATTAATTAAAAATTTACACAAATCATATTTTTCCATTTAAGTCGAATCTGCATTATATAAAATGGAGAACAAGTGTTTATCTTCGGATTTTCTCATTTTTTGCCTAAATTTTGGTGAAAACGAAGCAATAAATGAACAATTAACAAATAATATTGTTTATTTTAATAGATTTAACTAATATTTTAGTATTATCTGCAATATTTTTTTAGTTTTAAATGTGGTATTTTATAATGGTATATTAATTCTGATGACAATAACCAAAATTCTGATTACTATAAGCTGAGTTTTCATAATGTGTTTTAATATGGATGATTCGGGACCATAAATTTTTGATAAAAATAAATGCTTGATAACTATATCCGCAATTACAATAAGTGCCTTCTACTACATTATGAAACTAAATACTCTGAGTGTTTGAATAATAATACACTTGTACTATGATGAAAAATGCCTCCAATGCAATAATTTACAAATATATGAATAAGTGCAGTCAATCAGAAATTCATAATATGACAGTTATTGAATTATTTTATCATCAATATTTTAAGCTTTTTGATATTATTGGTATAATATTAGCAGATTTGGTACTTGGCTTTTATATAGTGGCCCCGGTGAGAAAGCGATCTAATGTGATTGCGTCGCGGCCAAAATAGTTTTAGATCACGTGGTTACTAATAACGGTTTTTCTCAGCAATGGTTAGTGATAACGTCTAACGTTAACAAGGCAAGATTCTGCATTTCACGGAATCTGAGATTTTTACAGGTAAGAGTTGATAAAACGTGCCTACCTTGATCACATCCAGTCACCTCGCGGCTGAGATATGTTAAAGGTTCATTCTAAAACTAATGGAATTGTCGATTCGTATTTTATACATCAGTCGGTGGGTGGCGAATTTTCAATTTTCTAATGTATAGCTTATTTGGAATGAATATTTAACACAACAGAATTTCGCTGCTCAACCGACTAATGTACAAAATATGAATTGACAATTCCGTTATGTTAAAGAACCACATGATCTAAAACTATCTCGGCTGTGACGTAACTGGACACAATTGCGTTAGATCGCTTATGTATCAAATAAACAGCACTAAGCAGTTAATAAAAACTTTTATTTAACACTATTAGACTTCAAACTAATTTTCGGTGTGTTACACCCTCTTCAGGCATTCTAAATCATACCTATCGTATGATCTAGAGAGAGTTAGCATTAGTTTGAAGTATAATAGTGTTAAATAAAAGTTTTTATTAAGTAACTGCTTAAAGTGCTGTTTATTTGATACATATGTAAGTAGTAAAAGCAGTCATTATTAGAAAGTTATATATAGTTAGATCGCTTTCTTGCCGGGGCTTCTATAAAAGACAAGTACCGCAGATTTTACCATTGCCAAGATTTATCATGGTATCTACAATACACAAATGTTAGCAATGAGTTCTCATTTTTCTCACACAATTATACATACATAGATGGTTCGATAAGGTAACAAGACCTCATATGGAGGACTGGGGTGTTGGTGTCGGCAATAATTTTCTGATTGCTCATAATTTATTAGTTTTAAATTTAAAAAATGTATTATTTTCTTTTTTGGTGAATAAATAGTTTTTTTCAGTAATGAATATTGAATAAAAATGTGTTCTAAAAAATCATTTGTGTGTGTTTACTGTCAGAGATGTCGTATTTAAAAATATTAGTAATTATAAAAAATTATAATTTATCTAAAATTACTTATTTTAATACTTAATTAACATAAAAACTGCATAAATACTTATAATATACAATAGTTAAGTTTGGCACTAAACAGCAGTGTAAATAAATACTTTATTCAAGTACTCTGTGCCAACATTTTCGGCTGTGAAGCCATCCTCAGGCGATATTCAAATTAGACGTTCGAAAAAAGAATACACCGTTGCTATGGTGATAGGTTACAAAAATAATAATCTCATTATACATATTAACGAAATATGGTACATATATTGGTTATAGTTATAATACTAATAATAGGGAATGATATACAGGCGGATAATATACAAATAATAAATAAAATAAATGAAATAGAGAATAAAAACAAATTCTTCAATTGGCAACGTATTAAACAATAAGTAGTTATAGTTCATTACACTAGGTAATACACGTTTAACAGTACCACAGTAGTACCTACACAATACCTAGTAGTACCACACCATATGAGACGCTTAGAAGTTGTCCAAAAGATCGCCAGGAATAATTGTAAGAAGATAGCATCGTATAGGGGCCCAACCAGTGGCAGCTCGTGGATGATTTTTGTGGGAGGGCTGAAAAAAGTTATAATAAAATACGTAGTGCGTATAATAAAATACGTAGCTAAAATATGTAGTGCGGACTGCAATGTTTGCAGCCCACGATATACATATCACAAAAACGTATATCACGGGTTACCGCCACCTGCTCAATACACTGACTATGCGGTGTGACTCGGTCTGACTGACTGCAGCCCTGATGAGTTCGCAATCGCACGACTCATACAATACACACATACACAGCGCCTATCGAGGTACCTAGTACCTACAATTCAAAAATAAATATACTACGAACGGAAAAATATGTTTTTGTAAAATAATTGTATAGTAATGTAATAGCTATAATAATTTAAAAATGTTTTCATTTTGGTGGGAGGGCTGCAGCCCTGCAGTTCTTATGGACGAGCCGCCACTGGGCCCAACCATTTGTAACCCACTAAGGACGGATAAGGTACTGGTACAACAATGAAGTAGAAGTGGAGTATATCGGATCCCAACAAAGAATGAGTAGACCCAGGAAGAAGCCTCATACATAGGCATTACTACAAGAAATTTAGAAACTAGATTATTTGAACACAAGGAGAGCATACGTCACGGTAGATTAAACACGGCCCTATCCACAGAAGTATTTGCTAATGATTTAACCATAAAGTGGGAAGAAGCAGTAGTAGTAAAAGCTATTATAAAGAGAGAGAGACCTGAGATCATTGAAACATTAGAAATCTTAAAAAGAAAGAAAAATGAAAAACTCTTGAACGATAGGCTAGCATGGGAGCCTCCGCAACCCTGGATACATGCCATGAATAAGAAAAGGCAGATGTAATATTGTTAAACGTGTATTACCAGTGTTTTTCAACTGGGGTGCCGCAGCACCTTAGGGTGCTACGGCTCCACGATTGGGGTGCCACAAAGTTTAGGCATTTTCTTGGAAATTTATATATTTGATAATAAAACTAGATTTAAAAAACAATAGCGAGACTATTATTTTACATGTAGGTATTTCGACAAAATTCAATGGACTTAAATTTTGATTTTGAACACATAGAAACGCTTTTTTTGCATTAAAATGCTACTTCAAACTGTCAATTTTTAAAATTTTCTTTCCTGGGGAGGGAGTTCTCTCCCCAGACCCCACCCATCGTTGCACGTAATACTTGTTTTCGCAAAAAATTCATCTGGCCCATTAGCCCCCTTATTCATTCAGATTATAGATCCACCGCTGGTCAAGGGTGCCACGATTTTTTATTTTTCAATCAGGGGTGCCATTCAATGAAAAAAATTGAAAAACACTGACCTAGTGTAATGAACTATAACTACTTATTGTTTAATACGTTGCCAATTGAAGAATTTGTTTTTATTCTCTATTTCATTTATTTTATTTTATTTATTATTTGTATATTATCTGCCTGTATATCGTTCCCTATTATTAGTATTATACCTGTAACCAATATTTGTACCATATTTCGTTAATATGTATAATGAGATTATTATTTTTGTAACTTATCACCATAGCAATGGTGTATTCTTTTTTCGAACGTCTAATTTGAATAGCGCCTGAGGATGGCTTCACGGCCGAAAACGTTGGCGCAGAGTACTTGAATAAAGTATTTATTTACACTGCTGTTTAATGCTGAACTTATCTATTGTATATTATTTTATTTCAATAGAAATTAAAATTAATTTTCAATATGATGTATCTTTAATAAATAAAATGATTTAAATAAATGTATCAAATTTATCTTTTTTGATAAATTTAATTAATCAGTTTTCTCTTGTATTATTATCTAAATTTTTGTTTATATAGGTAAGTGCTACGTTTTCTGATGGTTATCGAACTACAGCTGTATGTCCAATTAAAGGTCCAAGAGCAGTGGAGAAAGCTGAAAAAACCTCACAAGCAATATTAAAAAGGTTTTTATAATTTTCTCTTTAAATATTTTAGTATTTGAAATTTTCATTTTTTAATTAATAAGGATATTTTTTGTAGATGTAATAAGATATTTGAATATATGCAATTAGGCAATTTTAGAAGGGTTTATATGGAAATTTTAGGAGCAGAACAATGTTATGGAACTAAAGCCATTTCAAAAGAAAAGGTGACTTCAAAATTGTTAAATTGAGGATATTATTATTACACAATATTAATTAATTATTTCTTTTCAATCAATTGAAAAGAAATAATTAATTAATATTTTTTTGTAATATTTTATAATTACTATAAATGTATAAATTTAATAAATTGATTTAAATTATGTATAATGATTAATTCAATATTATTATTATTACTTAGTTTTCTGGAAAAGAATTGGTTCATAAATCAGCTGAATCAAATGTAATCCATCTTAATCAGAACCATATGTTTATTGAAATATATTATCAAAACTAATTTTATAAAATAGGTATTTCTGAATTGGGTAAATAAGATTTATGTTCCAGAAGTATTACATAAATCAAATTTAGATAATTAATAATTTACCTAAATTTGATATATTATTATGATAAAATTAAAAATGTTATTTGCTGCATGCATAATTTACACTTAAAATAAGAAATACTTAATAACTATTGTAATATCATGAATTTGTACAATATACAGTGGTGCCTTGCAATTTGTCACTAATCTGTCATCGAACTAATGTTGAACTGAGAAACTGTCGAATTGCGGGACAATATTTGCCATATAAGCATATGGAAAATAGATTAATTCGTTATCGGTCCCCATCCCATTCCCCTAACAGGTTAGGTGAGAGAGATACACTATATTATTTACTTTATTATATGTGGTTTGCTATTGTATAACACAACAAATTACAAAATACACTATTTTATACAAAAAACACAATTTATTAGTGCTTGGATGTTGGAATGAAGTCTTCCAGCAGACACCCAGCACCCATAATCTTCTGTCTCTGTTGCAAAATGTTGCTACAATTGTCCTAGGAACACCATACTCAAGTTACATTTTAATTGTTCTACCTTACAATTTTTTCCTTCATCTCTTTGCTCAATCAATTGTTCTTCTTTTTGGAATTATTTCTCTGGTCAGTTTTCTTTGAACCCATCTTTACATTTCACTCAAAAAGTAATAATAATTACAAACTTTTTACTTTCTGAAAAATGTAGAATTGAAAATTAACACAAACAACATGGGCAAACACTAAAATAGCCCAAAAAGAACTGACAAATGGCAAATAATATTACACAATTCCATGCATGCGCATGCGCAAACCCGCAAAACTTAAATGTCGAATTGCGAGACCGATGAATTGCGGGATGTCGAATTACGAGGCACCAGTGTATTAGTTTAAGTAAAATTGACAAAAATCTATTTCTTAAAAAATCATATTTACAGACTGGGATAATTGTAAATGATATTATTTTTTAGTGTCAGTAATGCTTAAATTCTGTTTTGTATTTTCAGCCTTCTCATAAAATGGCATGAAAATGATTAAATTCAAAATACAAAAACTTCTAGAAATGAACATGACTAAATACAATTATCACTAAAAATTAATGAATGTTGACTTGGTGACTTTTATCTCTAAACCACTGATATATTACAAAGCGTTATTTATGATAAATTTTCTGACAATAGTTCATTATCAATAGTAATATAATTTATAGTGTTGTTCACTCTCATGACAGTAGTATTACTACTTTTCATGGGTGACTTGTGCATAGACATTGCAGAACTGCAGCACCCCAATTTTTCTCGATATAAAAATATATTTATTAATTTATGTTTGTTTGTAATATTTAATTTTATCAACAACAATCCTGAACAATTCTCCCTTTTTGTATAAAAAATAATAAAAATCTATCTTATAGCATCCTGTGTAGCATTTAGAAGAACAAAGGATGCTTGCAGCACTGTGGTAAACATAGTGTGCGCAGGCATAAGCACATCATAATGATGTGCATGCATTCGAGCTATTAGCTAATGCAGCACTGTCCATTGCACAGTTCCACCACTGTTTGTATGCAAGTTGTGGCAGTAGTAGCATGTTGGTAGTGCTTATCATGTTTACTCTTTCTCTTTAAATATTTGGACATTGCAATTAAAGACATAACATTTTGAATTATATTAAACTATATAATTTTATCAACAATAAACAAGATTTTTTCATTTTTAATTTTTTTTAAATTTTTGCCATAATTTTGCTGTTTTATTCAAATATATGTATACACTGTATTTACAGTGTATACATATTGCGAAAGTTGCAGCACCCAACAATTTCAAGTCATGAGCCACCATTGCTACTATTGTAATACTATCTTATAAATTTACAATACTGCTCTGCATATTAAATTATAATTGATTCAAAACGTGTTTTGGATGTCAGAATTTCTTACCTAAGATCAAATTTACATAAGTCAGGACTATATGTAATTCTGTCATCAGTTGTTGCATCTAAAAGCAACATAAACACATACATCTATCTGTGAAAAATTAAGAGTACATAACTGTGATCCTTGGGAGAATTTTAATTGTAAAATTTCATTCTTTCAACACCCACTCTTGACATCAATATGTGGGATTCATGGAGGTCAAAAAAAAAAAAAATACACTCTTTTAAAATGTTGAAATTTTAGGTCCTAATGCCATGAGCAGTTTAGACTATATTGCTCCAGCACTATAAATATAGTTTATCACATGTTGCTCTAGTATGGTAAATATAGTTTACTATGAATGGTAATACACTCTTCTAAAATGTTGAAATTTTAGGTCCTAATGCCATGAGCAGTTTAGACTATGTTGCTCCAGCACCATAAATATAGTTTATCACATGTTGCTCTAGTATGGTAAATATAGTTTACTATGAATGGTAAACTAAATACTATATTTACCATGCTGGAGCACATGTCAGGATGATGGTTGAAAAATTAGAAGCAAGCTTAGAGTACAGCACATCAGGGATCCAGAGAATGAAGGGGGAAACACAGAAACATTTGACATCTAAACTATACATTTAGTCCTCAATTCATGGTGATGTAGAATCTATCATGCAGTATTTCAAGAATGATGCACTTGGTTTGGATATCAAACTTGAGCAACAATCGAGCAACAATATACATTTCTTAAATGTCAATATCACTATACACAATAATAAATTCACTACTTCTGTCTATAGAAAAGAGACGTACACGCCAACCTTCATTCCCAGGTGGTCATTCGATCCTTATAAGTATAAAGTAGCAGCATTCCACTACCTATTGCAAAGGCTACGTACACGTTGCTCGGACCATTCAGCGAAGCAAGTTGAATATGACATCATAGTTGATCAGGCTATAATGCATGGTTATGATGTTACTTTCATTTAAAATATTAACAGTTCTGTTGACAAGTATCAGGCGTAACTTCTCCAACCCGTGACATCACAACAACAAAACAAAGAGTACTTACACCCCGTACAATACTATAAAGCCATTGTGCCTGTGAGCAAAGCCTTAGCAAAGGATGATAAATTTGTAACTTATAGTCGACTCCATACCACCTTCCACAATTTACAGAACATCAAACTGCCAGCAACACCACTACAATGAGCCGGGGTATATATCATTCCCATCTACAACAATGATCTTGACAGACAAGAAATGTACGTCGGTAGCACTATGAGATCTCTAAGTACCCGACTGAGAGAACACCAAGATAATATAAGAAAAGCGAGCTTCAACACTGCACTCGTTAAACATTGCTACCAGTATGACGTCAACGTCCAATGGGATCAAGCGTGTGTCGTCAGATAGATAACTAATGCAGAAGATATAAAAATGGCGGAAGCCATTGTCGTTGAACATTATAATAATAAGATGTATGTTATAAATGACAACTGACCTGTTATTATACCCCCACTGTGGTTTATTTAACCCCCATGTTTTTTATGTAAACTTTTTAATTCTATTCAAAGTTTAATTTAATAGTTTTGTTTTAACCATTTTATTATTTTTATTTTTTTATACATAGACATTTTATTATTTTATTTTTATTACTTTTATTATAATTTACTTAGATATGATTCCCTTTATTTGTTTTCTTTATATAATCTCAACATTCATTTATAATTCTTTTTATTATTTAAAAAAATTTTTTTTAAATAGCATTCCACATATTGTATTCCAAAACGTTATATTCTAATTGTTTTTTGTATAAAGCTGATGATAACTTCTTGAAGTTGAAAGTACTTCTTCAATAAAATTATATTTTTCCACTTTGAATAAGGCTTATTTATAAATATACTAGTTATATAAGTGGAAGCTTATTTGTGCATTGTTTAGCTCTTAAGTATTGTTTATGAATTGATTTAACACATTTTTCCATTCCCTCTTCTGATCTAAAAGGTTGTTCAAAAATAATAAAGTTTTCTTGGCTACTTTTCTTGGCTTTATAACATAAATTCTTATAAGTATTTTAGTTAGAATAAGTTTTGACAAGGAATTAAAATTATTATCCTTTTAAGTTTCACAAATGTTCATTTAAAAAGAGAAGTTTCTGATAAAATTGAGCACTGTAAAGTAACTTGTTGCTCTATCATATGATTAGTTAGATCAGCTGTTAGTCATCACTTTTTCAATTACAGTCATTTCAAATCTGACAATATTATTATTAAAATTAACAAAGTTGTAAATACATATAAAACATATTTAAATAATATAAAGAAGTAATTTAATTAATCGAAGAAAGAAATGCCAAAATTTTTCAATTTTTGTTTCTTAAAAGATGATCCCAAGACAGTTATTATTGTAAATTAATTGATTGAACAAAGTGTGATATTGTTGTTAATCTGTTTGAATTGTACCACCTGCAAGCAGTATTACATCTGAGAGTTGGATATCTGACACATGAAAAAAGTCTGTCTTGGATCTTACAACTATACATAAAGTACAAGAGATAACATCAGGTTAATCCATTAGTTCATGCATATTTTTAATGAATTTTGTAATTAAAATATTCCTTTATTATCAATTTTGTAATTATTATTCCTTTAATATTTTGTAATTGTAATTGTAATTTTTGTAATATTTTGTAATTAATATTCCTTTATTATCAAAAATTTGTTGCCATCTTTCTGGTAATTTTTTATTCCATCTGTATAGGAGAACTATGGTTTTCATGTGTAGTAGTCAGACACTGTTCTTTTGATTTCATTTTTAGTATTGAAAATTTTTTCCCAATAAATTCTGAAAGCTCAGAACAGATGATAATCACTTAGAGTCGGGGTGGGCAACCTCCGGCCCGCGGGCCACATTATTTTATTATATCTAATATCAACGCTATGTATACTTACATATCTGTACCTTCTCTTTTTTAAATAAATCAACGCTATGTATACTTACATATCTATACCTTCTCTTTTTTAAATAAATACTACATCATCAATTGTTTTTGTTTTGGCCCATGGCATACCATAAATTTTTCTATATGGCCCCCTACAAAAAAAGGTTGCCCACCCTTGACTTAGAGTAATGAAGTCCTTAATTTTCTTTAATATTGTCTGTGTAATGTGCAGATCAACATTGTCTTGATGGAACAAAATCTTTTTTCAATTGAATAATTAGAGGATTTTAATCAATTCTAAATTTAATTTTGAAAATTGTTGATACTAGACATCTGCATTTATCATTTGATTAGATGTTAACACTTCAAAATGAATGATATTGTACATATCCCATCAAACAAACAAGAATATTTTTTGGATGCATTCCTCTTTATTATTGGTTTAGACTTTTTATTTTTATCTAATCATGGTCTTTTTTTATGATGTAATGATAAACTATTCAGTTTTCATCACCTGTCATGATATAGTCAAGAAAAGGCTCTTTGCATAGTGAATTAAAAAAGAAATATAGATGTTTATTTATTATTGATAACAGCTTGCAATATCTCAAGTAGCATCCACTTTTCAAGTATATCTGTGAGATGAGAATTTAAACTTTCTTTAATTAAATCCCATTAACTGACTAAATCATATGTGGAGCCTTCGGTTGTCAGGCACAGGCTTAAGCCTTAATTGCCCTAGTCAGGATTTCTGACACCAGTTGGGTTAGAATGTGTCCCAACAACACAGTTTGATTCTGGCCGAAAAACGCGGTTGTGGCGTGAATAAGGACGGGGCAGGAAAGCCAGTAGACACAATAAGTCACACAACTCAAATTAACACTACAGGCAACATTCCACATAAACTGCTCTAAATTCCTTAACGGGAGTGTCAAGAAACCGATCTTAGCGTATCCTTTAAAAAAAAGGATATGCTAAGATCGGTTTTAAAAAAAAGGATATGCTAAGATCGGTTTCTTGACACTCCCGTTAAGGAATTTAGAGCAGTTTTTGTGGAATGTTGCCTATAGTATACTGTTTTTATTTGTTATACGTCTGTTTATTTTCATTTTTATTTTTTGTTTTTTTATTTTATTTTTATTTTTCATTTTATCTTTTTTATTTTATTTTTATCTTTTTGAAAGTTTCTTAATATTTTATATTATAAAAAAACACAATATTTTTTTGTAAAAAAAGATGGTCTGTATAAAAAAAATTTTGTACAGACCTATCAGTTTTATTATAAACGTTATATAATCTGGAGGTGGAATCACGTAACAAATGTATTACTGAGCTGTCCGGAGGGACTAAGGAGAGCACATCCAGATGTATACCGGCCTTTTAAATCTTTGCCGTGTTTGTTTGTTTTTATGTGTTAGCTCTCCTGCTCATGTAAAGCAGGGTTAGTTAGATTGTAACAGCTGAGGAAGATGCCAAGAGCGTTGAAAGCGTTTCTGAATAAAAATCTTTTGACTGCAAAAGGGCTATTGTGTAGTTTTATTTGTTTTAAGCGTTGAAAGCGTTTCTGAATAAAAATCTTTTGACTGCAAAAGGGCTATTGTGTAGTTTTATTAGTTCAATGTCTATCAGACAAACACCTTAAGTACATCAAAGATGCAACTAGTGCAAAATGAAATGATAAAATCACTACAAACAATATTTGAAAGAAAAAGTGTATTCAATAATCTATATCTGTTAACTATAAAACTAGGAAATAATAGAATAGAAGATCATTTTTTTAATATTTGTTAACATAGACAGAGAACTTGAAAGCACTGGAACCAAATTAGATGAAGACGATAAAGTTTGCCATTTATTGATTATAATACCTGAAAAATATGAAACAGTAATAACAACCATGGAAGCCATAGCAATTAAACTAATGTTGGAATTTGTCAAAAGTCGTCACCTCTTGGATGCTGAATTAAAACTTAAGGACGACGATGAAATAGATAATAATCTCAATACAAATTTCTCTTTTCTCCTGTGGAAAAAGGGGACAAGCAGTTTCAATGCCTAGAAAGATTTCAAAAAACAGACAAAAGAGGGAAATTAAGAAATTATCAGATAGGCAGAAGAAGAGGAAACTATTCAAATCCAGGAGGAGCCCATCAAACAAATGAAACTTTAATCTCATTCTTGGCAGTGGACAAAGAAGAAGCTGTGATGATTAGCAATGATTCAGAAGTTCACTTTATTGATTCTGGAGCATCAGATCATTGGGTTCAAAAGTCATTGGAACCACTAATGAAGGAAATGAAAAACTTAGAAGAGAAAATTCCAATAAATACTCTTAATGGCAATACACTGTTTGCTACAAAGAAAGGGAAACTAATGCTGTACTATCAGAACAAAAAGATAAATATGGAAGTCTTACTAGTTCCTAAAATCACAATCTGCTATCAGTAAACAGATTAACTAAAGCTGGTTACAAAGTAATATTCTCTACAGATACTGTAATGATATATGGACAAAACTTTAATATAACTTGCAAGAAACATAGCAAAATGTATTCAAATTCAATGCTAGTGATACAACCAGAGACAGCCATGCAAATGAACAAGAACAAAAACTATAAACAACTGAATTCTGCTGCTTTTAAAAATACAAGAATTTACAACAAGCACTTGAAGCAGGATAAATGCACTATTTTATTATTAGAATATATATTATATATATCTAATAATAAAATAGTCCATTTATCCTGCTTCAAGTTCTTGTTGTGATTTCTTGTAAGAACAAAAACTTATGGCATTGCAGACTAGGATACTTGAACAGAAAGGAACTAAAACTAACGAATCTACCAGTAAGTGATGAAAAATGTGAGTCATGTATGAAAGAAAAAGCTGCAAGATTGCCATATATTAAGACAACACTTCCCAGATCAAAAAGGTTAGGAGAATTAATATATACAGACATTTGTGACCCAATTAAGAAAGAAACCATAGAAGGTGAAAGATATTTTCAGGTGATATTAGATGACTCTTTACATTTCACACAAGTATATCTCCTAAGATCAAAAGATGAATCAACAAAAAAGTTACTTTCATTATATTGAGAGTAGAAAATCAATTCAATACTAAAATAAGTAGAATTAGATGCAACAAAAGAAGAGAATTTATCAATAAGAAATTTCATGAATATTGTTCAAATAAAGGTATTAAAATTGAACCAATCATAGGATATTCACCACAGCAGAATGGAGTCTCAGAAAGATTGAACAGAACTCTTCTAGATAAAACAATGTTCATTGGAACTAATTTACCAAAATCATTATGGGGAGAAGCTATCAGATGTGCAGCTTACCTACTAAATAGAAGCCCAACTAATGCCTTAAAAGGAGGAATCCCAGCTAATGTATGGTATAACAAAGAATGTGGTCTTACCAAATTAAGAGTTTTGATGCATATGCACTTAAGCACCAACAAATAAGTTAGAAGAAAGAACAAGGAAGATGAAAATGGTCGGTTATTCAAATAACGGATATCGACTATGGGACCCACATAAGAATAAAGTGGAATGTGCCAGAGACATCAAATTTGATGAATCAAGCAATATCAAATTGTTTATTGATAATCAAAGTACAATTTCTTTAATCAAAAACAATAATAATGGAAGAAGAATCAAACATATAGAAGTTAAATACCATTTTGTAAAAGACCTATTTTTAAGGAATATTGTTATCATTGATTATATACATACTCAGGACAATTTAGCTGACATATTAACAAAGTCCTTGGGATCTACTTTATTTCTTAGACATAGAAATAACATTAAACTCACGTAAACTTTCTGTTGAATGTTCAAGATTTGAATGTACACATTTTATATATAATTTTCACTTTTTATGTTCTACCAAATGAAAATTGAGAGGGTGTGTTGAAGATCAGATAAAATATATCTGGCAACACTAGCTGTTTACTATTAGAATATATCTGGCAATACTCTAGTTGCACACCACCTTTTTGTTTGACAGTTGCAGCAATATACAGTACAACACATGTATTACTCCGGTCTTTCTCAATAAAGTTATTTGTTAAATAAAACTATTCGCTCATTTACAACCAATTATTTTAACAAAAATAGCAAGTAGAATAAAAAGAAAAGTTCCATAGTTTTCGTTTTGAAAATGCTTTGCTAACATGTTAAATTCTATGTACTTTATATTTGTTTTTAGATCAATATATTTTTTAATTTTTTAATTTTTTAAAAATTTGAAAAATGAACATATCCAAATGTATGAAGGCTCATAACAACATTTTTCTTATTTTTATTTTTTGTTTTGATTGTTTTTTATTTGAAAAATCGCTTCTTGTATTTATGCATTGTTTGTGATTTGTTGTTAAATAAATAAACAATTTAATCAGAAATTGTAAACAAGCTGATTTATATCCTAAAAATATTACCATTGCAGTTATATATCTATAGGCATAATATTTAATTCATTAAAATTTATTATGTAATTAGTGATTATTTATACAAAATATTTCCTAAAATTATATATTTGTTTTTCATAGGCTAATTATGCAAGAGATGCCTTATGCAAATCACTATATAGCCGTTTATTTACTTGGTTGGTTAATAAAATAAATGAAAATATTCGAGTAAGTTTACATAAAATATAAGCATGTGTTATTTATATTATATCTGATTACAATAAGATATAATTAGTAGTAATATAAAGACAATAAACTCTCCAAAATCTGGTACTTCAACATCCAGAAATCAAAATTTGAAATTTTATCAAAACAAACATTTTTATCCATTTTTGAGAATGTTTTGCTTCCATTATTATGAAATATTAAAACTGTGAAGTGTTTTATTATTCAGATAGACCCTAAACTGCCAAATTAATCTCTTGATACTTTTTAATAGAAATTTTAATAATGGAAAGAATTTATAATAATGTTAGCGCCATCTCATAATTAATAAATACACTAATGATTAAATAAAAAGTGGCATGATCTATGAATTAATGATGATATTAGAATTTTTAATTAATTTATCTGAAGAAAAAGTTGCCTCGGTCCAGATTGAACCAGAGTTATTTTAGGTATTATCTCAATGTGACATTGAGACAGTAACTTTGGGTCACTCTCTCAATGTAATAACTATTAGACCACTGAGGCCACTTAGCAGATTGACTCTTCAGATATTAGTATTAATTTAGAATTATTTATTTTTTGACTGTAGACATCAGATACCTCCTGATAAAACTAATCCTGAAAGAGCTTTCTAGCTACGTGCTGCCAATGGTGTTAGCAATACAATCCAGTCCTTGGTTCAATTCTGGGCTAAGGCAGATTTTTTCTTCAGATGGATTAATTAAAACTTCTAATTTAATTATTAATTCATAGATGGAGCCACTCTTTGTTTAACCATTAATGTATTTATTATGAGATAGCACTAACTAGACTTTAATAACTTCTTAGTGTATGAGACGTTTATCGATATGGCAGCTTATCCAGCTTTATCCGAAACTTAAGTTTGTTATGAAATTACATCTCTATATTTTTATGCTGTTTTTTATTTTATTTATTTATTTATTTATTTATCGTTGTTTATTTGAAGTATGGTATTATATCTTATCATTACCTCTGACGAATTCCGAGTATAATGAGAAAAAACAGTTATTTATCTAAATTTGTAATATTTTCATTGAGTTTAAATTTAAACATAATGGAACCACCATCCACTGAATCAAGAAAGAGCTCTTAATTTGTCAATCCTTCCATAGCAATTTGTTTAAATTTAGTTTGATTCAAACAATAAAATGAATGTAAAATGCCTGATGATGATGTATAAACACTGAAAACGTTAGCATTTAACGATTTTAAATAAATTTATTGAAAAGACTAACTGCGTTTAATGCTGTTTTTTGATATTTTAAAGTTAAGTTTAAAGCAGTGTAAGTAAATTGAGTCTGTACTTATGGAGTTGAGCCAACCAATAAGTGAAGTTAAAAGAGAATATTTTAAAATTGCTATGAAGAAAATAAAGGCAGAAGAAAAATGGATATTTCTTAAAGAATGTAAGCTAAATAGAGTGCTGCTGGCTTCGATAAACAGAATCAAGCTACCTATAAAGTCTAGAAAAGTGTTGAATAAAACGAAAATGATAGCACTAACATTCGTATAAATTATTTTCAATTATTAAAATTTTCATTAAAAGTATCAAGGGATTAGCTTGGCAATTTAGGTTCTTTTTGGATATTTCCCTTGAATTTTGCTTTATAAAAGTTTGTGCACTTTATTATTGTTTTCCTTGCTATATTCTCTCTCTCTCTCTCTCTCTTTCTTTCTCTCCCTTCCCCTGAGGTTTGTTGGAAAGTCTCTAGAGAACTAACATGCTGATGCCTATTCTAACTTATATCTGACCAGAAATGTAGTAACAGGATAGATATTGATCTGTCTGGTAACATCAAATGCATCCAGCTGGTCACTGTAGGTGTTAATGAACATAATGCAAGGGTGCGTCAACTGTTAAGAGGGAAAGTATTATTGCCTGTAGGGTTGGGTGCACCCTGCTGGTCTATGAGAGATTGTGACCTGGTGTCATTGAGTTCATTACATTTGTACTCTCTCTTGTCATGTTGTCCATCTGAGTCTTATCATCTTAGAAAAAATATTAAGTGAATTCTAGCACTTACTGCAGGTTGAGTAAAATACTATTTCCTCTGTGAATATATCCTTTACTTCGCTAACATTTTCGGTATTGTTACCATCTTCAGGCTACAGTTCATTCTAAAGAATGGTCAATTCAAACGCAATAATGGTTCTGGCATAGAATTATAATAAGATAAACAAATTAAACTTAAATAATAGAAATAAGTTGCTAAGCAACCATTTCAAAAGTAATCGGAGGTTTACATAAAGTTATATTGCTAAATACGTAAATGAACATAAAGGAAGGAAAAAGTTAAGAATTACAAAAAATTAATATTGAAAATGTTATAGATAAAAATAAAGATAAAAGTAATAATAAAATTAAAATAAAATAAAAGATGGTTCTGTTACGAAATATAGGTTTATCTTCATGGATTTACTTCACTTTTTTGCAAAGCATATTTCCAGACTGCTGGAAGTTCTACTGTTGTTCTATCATTCAATAAACTTTCAAATTTTTCTTTTTTTAAGATTTCTAAAGCTTCTGTCGTGTATGCCTGGGTTTTCTTTTTTATAGGTTTTATGACTTTAGCTTCATCCCAAAGTATGCTAAGGTCTGTTGAGTAGGCTTCCTATGCTAATGCTGTGCTAGTTCTAGCATTGGCAATATCACTCTTATGCTCTTGTAGCCTTTGAGCTAGGGTGCGGCTGGTTACTCCTATATATTTTGCAGATTGATTTGTGCACTTGTCTACTACCAGTATCTCGTACACCCCTTGTTTCTCAGTTTCCTTCCTTGCGTCCTTCTCGTTCCTCAATACACTGTATACTGTGCGCTCTCGACAGGTTGATATTTTCTTGTTGGTCAACTTAGCAATTCTTCTGGTTATGCCACAACTTGCTATGTTATGTGGTACTGTAAGGTACTCTTCCTCTGGTCTATATTGTCATGGTTGGGTAACAGAATGTGTGATAGTGGTACTTGCAAGTTTCTTTTTAACATATATACTTATACTATAGTTACTATATTATACTACTTATACTTATACTATAGTATAACTATAGTTAGATATTAGTTAGATATATATTAGATATAGATATACATATCAGAACAACATCAGTTAAAAAAAAATATTAACAAAGAAGTCCACTTCCTTGACATCCAAATTGAGCTTACTAATGGAAACTTAACGACGACTGTCTATAGGAAACCCACCTACGAGCTGGTAATAATCCCCAGATGGTCCAGAGACCCTACTCGTTACAAAAAGTCTGCCTTTAATTATTACTTCAAGAGAGCCATCAACTATTGCTCTGATGACGATAGGCTAAACACTGAAATTCGCTACATATTAGACTACAAGTTGGTGCGAGACACGGTTACACCAAAACTTTTGTGTTTAGTATATACGTTAATGTTAAAAAGAAACTTGCAAGTACCACTATCACACATTCTGTTACCCAACCAGGACAATATAGACCAGAGGAAGGGTACCTTACAGTACCACATAACATAGCAAGTTGCAGCATAACCAGAAGAATTGCTAAGTTGACCAACAAGAAAATATCAACCCGTTGAGAGCACAAAGTATACAGTGTATTGAGGAATGAGAAGGACCCAAGGAAGGAAACTGATAAACAAGGGGTGTATGAGATACCAGTAGTAGACAAGTGCACGAATCAATCTGCAAAATATATATGAGTAACCAGCCGCACCCTAGCTCAAAGGCTACAAGAGCATAAGAGTGATATTGCCAATGCTAGAACTAGCACAGCATTAGCATAGGAAACCTACTCGAGACCTTAGCATACTTTGGGATGAAGCTAAAGTCATAAAACCTATAAAAAAGAAAACCCAGGCATACACGACAGAAGCTTTAGAAATCTTAAGAAAAGAAAAATTTGAAATATTATTGAACGATAGAACAGCAGTAGAACTTCCAGCGGCCTGGAAATATGCTTTGCAAAAAATGAAGTAAATCCGCGAAGATAAACCTATATTTTGTAACAGAACCATCTTTTATTTTATTTTATTATTACTTTTATCTTTATTTTTATCCTAAATATGTAGAAAAACCAACTTGCTTCATATAAAGTATAAGTTCACACAGCCTTTCCACAAGTAATAAAATAATTTTAATATGGTATAATGTTTTCGGATCTAGCACTGGTCCCTCATCAGTACCATTCTGTTGATTTAAGGATCTTATATTTGTAACAGAATGGTACTGATGAGGGACCACTGCTAGGTTTGAAAACGTTATACCATATTAAAATTATTTTATTACTTGCGGATAGGCTGTGTGAACTTATATTTTATTTTTATCTATAACATTTCAATATTAATTTTTTGTAATTCATAACTTTTTCCTTCCTTTACGTTCATTTACGTAAACCTCTGATTACTTTTGAAACAGTTGCTTAGCAACTTATTTCTATTATTTAAATTTAATTTGTTTATCTTACTATAATTCTATGCCAGAACCATTATTGCGTTCGAATTGACCATTTTTTAGAATGAACTGTAGCCTGAAGATGGTAACAATACCGAAAACGTTAGCGAAGTAAAGGATGTATTCATAGAGGAAATAGTGTTTTACTCAACCCACAGTAAGTGATAGAATTCACTTAATATTTTTTCTGTAACTGAGTTTAAGCAGTGTTTTTTAAGAACATGTATCTTATCATCTTAAGGCGTGTTGTAACGAAGCTAGTTTGTAGACTGCTAGAACTTGTCGCGAGTCGACCTACAGGGAAAGTTATTATTTATACGTGACTAGTAGAAGCCACACCTATTTACTGGCAAGTTGTATTTTCTATTGTGTGTCACATACAAAGTTCACATGTTTTGTACAGGAAATTAAAATGTCAGAAGCTATTGATGCCGTTATAATAATTTTAAGCAAAGAGCTTAGAGACTTAGTTAAGAAAATGGGTAAAAAGCGAAGGAAATGTAGAAATTGGATTATGCGTAGAGAAATTCACGGTGGATCAAATTCAGTTGTTCGAGAGATAGCGAATGAAGAAGCCGGAAGTGGGTCACGTGGCCGGCAAGTGGACAATAAAGTAGCCAGGATTTCAACTTTACTTGCCACTGTCTCGGCAAGTGACATGTTCACTATTGGGGTTGTTTCATTGGGCAAGTTAGCTTTCTGCTAGTGCCAGCGACTTGTAAACTAGCTTCGTTACAACATGCCTTTAGTCTCCCAGGATAAACGTTGTCTTGTATCATATCTGAGATGGTAAATTAAAAACTTATTATATGTTATTCTTTTGTGTGTCTTAATGTTTATTCTTGACTGCAACATATAAAGCATATCAGATATAAATGATATATAACTAGAAATTTTTTCATGAAATAAAAAGATAATTAAAGAATTACCTTTCTTTCAAACTCCTGAATCAAATGTCTAATAAAAAAGGAAAAAATTTTTAATGGAAAGCTTGAATTCCATCATTTTGTAAAATATTGTAAAGCTTTAACAAACTATCTTCAGTTCCAAACATAAATCTATATACTTATAAAATACAGATTATGTGTGCGTGTGTGTATGTAACTTTTTTATTTAAAATCTACAAAACATTTACGAATATGATATAGAATTTTGTTTTGTATCAGTATGGACATGTCCCTATGTCGCCCTTTTCTAGGGCCCTAGGGGACCCAATTTTTATTTATTTTCTGATAATAAATATCAATAGATGGCACTGTCAAAGTAAGGGGCAACAGATAACGTAAATATCAATAGATGGCGCTAAGTGTCAAAGTAAGGAGCAACAGATAGCTTACCTGCACTACTATTACTGGATTTTTACATAATTATTTAGCCAATATATATCAATAGATGGCACTAAGTGTCAAAGAAAGGGGCAACAGATAACTTTATGCATTATTATTATTGGATTTTTACAGAATTACTTAGCTAAAATAATTATTATTGATTATGATACAGGATACTGTTCAGTAACTTTATATCATACATTTTCATTGGATGCTTTATTTTAAAGGAAATTTTATATTGAATTTGCAGGTAAGTTAAGCCTGATCTATATTCATAATTACAATGGTGACACATTAAATATCTCAAATGAAATTTGTTTATATTTTATCACAGAAAGAAATTATAACTATTCATCAGGACGTAAACTACTATATGTTTATCTAATATTATCTAATAATAATAAGTAATATTTAGAATCACACAAAAAGCAGTAATATATATACAAATTTTTTATTTGTTGCACTTTTAAATGAAATTAAGCCTGTTGTATTATTTCAAGTGCATTTTGAGTCTCTCCCCCTTTCGAAATTTTTCATCGCACTATGCTTGATTATTATAACATTGTTTTCTAAGCTGATCGGAGAAACACTTTGGATTGGCCACACCTGTTTTGTAATAAACATATCTCCATATGTTACATTAGTCTTTATTTCTCTAACAATTACACACAAATATTTTATATTTTATTTTATAACTAAAACATTGTTAGTCATAATTTACAGAATTCTTCCCTTTACATCATTTACCTTCTCAAATCTATACTCTACTCCTAAAGTGTGACATAATTTATGGATTCTCTCTAGCTAATAACAAATAATCTTAAACTAGCACTACAAAGAAGTAATATACAGATCATATAGAATATTTCCATTTTATTGCCAAATCTGTTCTTATGCCATAACATTATCATAACATAATTATGTATTTCAACTGAGCATTATAATAATATAAATTATATGTAAAAATTAAAATATTGTCCACATATTCACATAAAAAAATCAGTGTCCAGTATTTCCTGAATGACTATGCCCATTTTTAACCTGGGCAAAATAATTAAATTCTTGGGTAAATTAAACAAGGAGCCAAGCACATGTTAAACAAGTGCTGGTTTTCTGCATGTGTGCATAACCTTTTGTACTATGCCAGTAATCTCAAATTCAAATTGTGAGCAGGCCGAATGTGCAGTTCAAAAGGAAATGAAGGGCTGAATATTTTTAAATAAAATTATAGTGAAAGGAAAATATTTTACTGATACAATAGTTACTGATAGCACAGCATAGATTGAGTACAGCATGCTTTAAAACTTTAGATTATTATTTTATTAACTTTAATTGTAATAATTTTCCGATTGTAATAGTTATTTAAACAAATAGCTAAAATATCTTAGCAGGTCATACAAAATTGCTTTGCGACCTGGATGCGGCCCACGGGCTGCATCCAGCCGCAAAGCAATTTTATATGGCCTGCGAAGATATTTTAGCTATTTGTTTAAGGCCACATCCAGCCCGCAAAGCAAACAATGTACTATGCAACAAAGGACTAAGCATGTGCTTCACTTTTTATTGCAAAGCAGATGTTTAACACGTGTTTGTTGTATAATAGAAGATATTTCTATATACTATTTAATACAAGTGTTTTCATATAGGAACAAATTTTGAAAAGTTAATCATTTAATTTTTATAGGAAATATATAAACAACCAATAACAAGAGAAAAATGATATTGAATTTGGAGCATTGTTTATTTCATGATTATATATGCAATATATTGCATGTTAATGATTATTTTTCAATGATTATTTTTACTATGTCATTTATAAACAAAAACTCAGCAATGCTGGGTATTTTAGCTAGTTTAAGTATAAAACCTTTTTATAATATCAGTTGTTCTAAAGTATAAGCATTTAAATTCAAAAAGTTATGTAAATATTCTTAAACATGAGCATTTTTAAATAACAGAATTAGTTAATGATATTTATTATTAATGTACTGTATATTAGTTGAAATAATGCCTATTTTGCAGAATATTTTAGATTAGCAGTTTTCTCTCTTTTCATAAATGCATACCACTGAGTAGATAAATAATCAAACACTTCTTGTATATTCTGAGTTCAAGAAAAATGACCAAAAAACCAAACTATTACAGAATTACAATTCTTTCTACAGATACAGAACAGAACATGTTTAGAATGTGTTCAAATTCAATGTCACTTCACAATAAATTAACAAGTGGACATATTAATATATAAGATTAATAATAATATCTTTTACTATTATTATTATTAATCTTAACACTTTTTTACAGGTAGTCCTTGACTTATAACTGCCTCAACTTATGACCACTCATACTTATGACAATGATGTCATTGATAAATTCTATGATTGGTCATGCAATTCCATGGGTTCAAGTCATGACACAATGATTTGATATAAGGAAAGTGTCATTTTTTGTGACTAGTTCTTGTAATTTTGTTCTTTATGTTTGTTAAGATCATCATCATCATTTCTTATTTCATCCACTGCTGGATATAAATGCCCTCTTTTGTTTCCAGATGTCCCTAGTTTGTGCAATCTACATGTTTATTAAGATAATGTATAATATCTCAGTAAACATTAATAATGAAAATTTTATAAAATTTGGGCATGTAAAGCTTACACCCATTCTGATTTATGGTAGGGTTCAAAACCAAACCCTGCTGTAAGTTGAGGACAATCTGTATATTGTTCTCTATGTAATAATTAACATGTAAAATAGGTTAATTTTTATTATTATAATTATTTTAAGATTGTAATAATTTTTACAGTATCTTATGTGATATATATCCACTTGTTAATTTGTTGTGAAGTGACTTTGAATTTGTATGCATGTTCTAAATGCTTTCTGTTCTGTATCTATAGAAATGATTGTAATTCTAGAATGATTTGTTTGATGATGATGGTTACTTTATGCAATCAAAAACCTTACAAGAAATGTGTGTTAATTTTAACATTTCTATTGCTAATTGTAGTGCTTGTTTTTGGTCATTTTTCTCATACCATCAAAACCAAAATTCAAAAATTTCGTACTACCAACAGAAATATGTCTTGTATACAAATAGATGCTTTATTAACTTTGAGAAAGCATTCAATAGCATAAACCAACAATGGATCTGGGCAGTTCTTGCTTCCTTTGGAGTCAACAGGAAAGTTGTTAACTTGCTACAAAACATCTATGAGAACACCAGGCTCACCATCAAGACCAGAAATGGAGACATAGTTCAAGATGCTGATAGGCAGCTGCCAAGGAGACCCACTATCACTGCTCCTGTTTATCACCTATCTGGAACGCACAATGGACAGCATCACCAAGCTCAACCTCAGAGTCACCATCCAGGGCAGCATCATCAGCAACCTCCAATTTGCTAATGACATCAATCTCATGAATGAAGATCTGCAAGCACTCCAGGACCAAGCAATTGCCCTGCAAGCATCTGCCGAAAAAAGCAAGCTCAGAATCAACACCAGCAAGACCAAAACAATGGTCTTCGGAGCATGCAACATCGAACAACAAATCGAGATCAACAACCAGCCAGTTGAAAATACAAGAACAGTTTGAGTATCTCGGAAGTATCATCACATGGGATAACAACTGTTCAGTGGAGATTAAAAACAGAATCGCCAAAGCCACCAGAGTCCTGGCGTCGCTGAAGCACATATAGAGGTCCAGTAAGATCACTGTCTCAACAAAGCTGTGGATTCTTTCAGTATGTGTCTTCAGTGTACTGCTGTACGTGGCCGAAATGTGGACACTGAAAGAGAGTGATAAGAAGAAACTATTGGCATTCGAGATGCATTGCTATCGCCACCTACAAAAAATAAAATGGCAGGAAAAAATCAGGAACGAACAGATCAGGAACACTTTGAACATTTATATCACTCATTGACCTGATCTGATGGCGAAAGCTGGCGCTATTTGGGCATATCTGCCGCATGGATAACAACCGGATAGTCAAATACATTGTCACATCAGACATGGGTGGCAAAAACAAACAAGGCTATTACCCACAAGCCTGGATGGACGATATCACTGACTGGTGCAAATGCAGTGCCCAAGAAGTCTTCCACTGCACCCAGAACCAGAACCAATGGAAAACAACAACAAGAACCAATGACTAGCCCAATGGTTACTTAACCATGGGAAGATGATGATGATGATGATACAAATAGGAAGTTAAGTCTATATACCTACTACCAGTCATCTCTTGCATATCATTGGTGGTACAAATATCACTGGTTAAGAATCACTGTTTTAGATCATTAGGTGGATTCACATTTTAATCAACAAACAAAGAGATGGTTATGATGTCATTTGTATATATTCATTTGTTATTTTTCAAGCACTATAACCATAATATAGGGATATTTTCTGGAGGGTTATCATTAATTACTGAAGTTTCTTTCCATTTTTTTGGATGTACAGAGTTTTGGCAAGTGTTGTCTCTATTGCCACAGTCATTTTCTTAAATATTTTTGTTTTGTTCCATTTTGTAATAATATCCATTTCATAAACTTGTTTTGCTAGTGTTAATGATCTAAAATTTTTTTGCTAAACCCAATGATCTAAAATATCCTCAAAATAAGCATTATTTCAACTAGCATACATTAATAATAAATATGATTAACTAATTGTGTGATTTAATTTATTTAAAAAATGTTTAAGAATATTTATATAACTTTTTGAATTTAAATGCCTATACTTTAGAACAACTTATTTTCTGTAAATGTTTGATATTGTAAATTTATGTTGTTTGGAACCAAAGAAGGCTTGTTAAAGCTGAAAACATCATTCCAAGTATATGTTAAATACTAATGTTTGCTCTTTAATAAGCTTGTCATTAAAGAGCTTGTTTGTTTTTTATCTATAATGAAACTTCTGTCTATTTTGATTTTGTACTAATGATTTTATGTTATAATCAATTTGAGAAAACATACATATTATAAAATAAAATAAAACTAAAACCTAACTGCTCTCGTCTGTGTTTAAATAACTATTAAACAAATACTAAACACACATAAGCAGTCCAAAACTTTTAACATAACAGTTTAATTAGAGTAATGTTTTCGACTTCTAAGCCATCATCAACTCTTACAAACACTTAATAGTTATTTATACATATTATTATATAAATGCATATAAATAGCAATTTGAATAAAAATAAATGCATAAATTAATAAATTATGATGATTTTTATTTTACATATTGGCACACTTTATATTTAAAGAATATGATAATATTTCAACCATTGTCATTTCAACTATATTTTCTTTCTTCACTAGACATAATGAACTATAGACTGCTTCTACTAGGTTAAATCAATTAAATAATCACAAAAAAAGCACTTGTAACAGTGAGAAATATTTTAATAAAGCTAACAAACATTTTCAGCATGTAGCCATTTTCAGGTTATAAACAGAACAGAATATCATAACAAAAATTTTTAAAATTTAAACAAAGTAGAATGGTATTAAGTTGCTATGGTTACATATGAAAAAAACAAAATAAAATAAAAATGAAAGTAATAATAATAATAATAATAATAAACATAAGTATAAAAAACAATCACTATTACAATTAAATAATATTAATGGAAGAAGCATAGTAAAAGAATAAGCTACATTTTATTAGGAGTGGAGAGTAAGTTCTTCTCTATAGCATAAATCCATGCTGTGGAGAGTTGTTTGGTGTGCTTTTTAATTAAGATATTCTCAGTTTTCTGTCTTTTAATTATTTCTAGTATTTCAGAAGTTGTTGCTTGGTTCAGCAGGTAGAATATACCAACAGATAGTAGGAGTGCCAATTGGAAGCCCAATGGCAGGTCCACTTGCAGAAATCTCATTAAGATCCATTGAACATCTTTTTTTCCAACCTTCCAACCTGTTCTGAAGTTCTATGTCAGATTTGTCAATGACATTATTGTGATTTGGGAGGATGACTTGAAACTAACAGAATTTGCTGATACTTTTACAGTAGAAGCATATAAGCTTTCATTAAGGCAAGAGCAGAAAACCCAAAAAAGTATACATTTTTTAGACTAATTGATTTCTATCAACAATTGCAAATTCCTAGCAAAAGTTTATAGAAAGCCCTCTTACCAACTAATCCTTATCCCCAACTAGTTCTATGATCTGATCTCTTACAAGAAAGCAGCTTTTAGGTATTTTTATAGAAGGGCACTAACATATTGCATGAAATTACCAGACTTCCATGAAGAATTAGAATACATTAACAAAGCTGGAGTTGATCATGGTTATAAAAGAGCATTTTTACAGGACATTTTAAACTCCATTAAAAGAAACCTGATAGACACTAGGACAAATCAACTTGAGCAAGCAGATCTTTGAACCCAAACAGATGGTTACTTACCTGTGCCCTACAGTTTGAGTAAGTTTAATTTCATTAACTATTAAACAAATTCTAAGCACACATAAGCAGTACAGTATCTTTCTAACAGAACTTTTAATGGAATCTTAAGATTCCATTAAAAGTTCTGTTAAGATTCCATTAAAAGTTTGTAAGCCATTGTTTAATAGTTACTTAAATGCCGAAGAAAGCAGTTAAATTTTAATTTTTAGTTTTATTTTGTGTTAATTTCATTAACAAATTGGCTAAGAAACATAATAAGAAAATTGCTGTTAAAAGACAGCAGACCATTTTCAATTTTGTAAGAAATTGTTGAAGAGTAAACGAACATTTTTTGCAGTATTTTTTATCTGTTAGTAGTGCTAGTTGTTTTTTAGAGTTCGTCTGTAGCATGCTGAAATTAAGGCAGCCATTTTTCATGTATTTTATATTAATATATGTTAACTACCTATTTATAATTAAAATATTTATGTTACTGAGTGCAAAATGTCCTATTTAATCCCGACTCTGTTGCAACGGGTTATGAGCCCAGATCAAAGTGCGTCCAGTTTCAGAGATTAAATTTGGATTAATTGGTGAACTAACAAGGAAGGAAATTAAGTTCATAGTTAATAGTAATGAAACTGTGAGTGTATCTTTTCTTATTTATATTTATATGAAAGTAGTAGAAGTTAAAAGAACAAAAATGAGTAATTCTTTGAGTGTTACACCACAGATTGAAAAGTTAATAGGTAGAGAAAATTATAATAGTTGGAAATCCACCATGCAAGCATTAATACATGATGACTTGTGGGAAGTGATTGAAGTGAAAGATGATACTGCTGCTGTTGACCAAAAAAGATAGTAAAGCTCGAGCAAAAATAATTTTACATGTTGATTTGACCAATTATTTGCACATTAAATCAATGAAAACTGCTGAAGAAACCTGGAATGCTCTTGGAAGGACCTTTGAGGACTCTGGACTTGCACATCGTGTCGATTTACTACGAATGTTGGTTACTATACAGTTATCAAATTGCAAGTCAGTTGATTTTTAATGTGATCAGATTATTTCAATGGCTTATAAGTTAAACGAAATGGTGTTTGAGGTGAACGATGAATAGGTCAGAACTTTATTACTAGCAGGTCTGCCTGATGAGTACAGCCCTATGATAATGGGTTTAGAGAGCTCAGGAACAAAAATTACAGGCAACTCAATAAAAGTAAAATTACTACAGGATGTTAAGATAAATGAAGTTAAAACTCCTGATAGTAAGACTGCTATTTATACAAAAAAGAATTTTGTAAAGAAAAAATTTAGTGAACCACCAAAATGTTGTATATGCAACAAACTTATCTCTCTGTTTATAGATGAAACACCTCTTGAAGAAGAATCAGTTATAGCAAACAAGTTGGTTTCTGACCATAAGCCAAAATCAATTAGCAGTTAAAGATACATCACCTACTTTAGAGAATGTAGATTCAAACTTAAGACGTTCATCATGCTAACCAAAACGAAAGGAATGTCTGGATTATATTACCTATTTGACTGAGGAGGAGAAATATATTGATGTACCAAATATGGAAATACAGGAATTCCTTGATTAGTGCGGATTCAAATAATGCGGTTTTGATTAGTGCGCAAAAAAAATTTGAGACTATCCCTTGATATTTATGGTATCAAATTTGATTAGTGTGCTTCAACAAGTTGTGAATGTGATATTTGTTTTTTTTTTTTTTGCATACCCTTTGAAGTGTTGGCAACTGAATCTTGGGGATTGTAATCTACATTATTAGAGCACTGCAATAAATTTATTTATTTATTTTTTTTTTAATTCTGTTAATATTATAGCTTTCATCATCTAATTGTTATATTTTAAATTCGTTCATAATTTTATTTATTAACAAATTTAGCATAAATGACAACTACCTAATAATAGCCATTATAATATTATATAGCCATCCTTGCCTTCAGTTCCTCTCCAATACTCCAGTATGATGTCTACAGACATGCAATAATTTTTTTTGTGAAAAATAAATTTTAATTTTTACTATAACTTTTTAAATACTTATACATATTCTTCAATGATTTAAAGTACATGTAATTCAATATAGATACATTTTGAGAGAGAAAAAAAATACATGTTTATAATTTTGATATTTTCCAGGATTCATTATATTTATTCCCATTGGTTTTTTAGTTTGATTAGTGCGGTTTTGATATATGCAAGATCGGAAGAGCGGTTTTTTAGTTTGATTAGTGCAGTTTTGATGTATATGTGGTGTATTGGATTTTGATATCTTCCAGGATTCATTATAATTATTCCCATTGATTTTTTAGTTTGATTAGTGCAGTTTTGATATATGCGGTGTATTGCGAGGATTTATTAAGTGCACTAGTAGTAGTAGTAGTAGTAGTAGTAGAATAGGGAGGGGCATGTTTCAGCCCAAGCACTGTAAATGACAACTACCTAATAATAGCCATTATAATATTATATAGCCATCCTTGCCT